>JBBBWG010032197.1:62496-107031 GCA_037176905.1 Azolla pinnata | reverse complement strand
TAAAGTTCCCGAACCTAAAGTTCCCGAGCCTAAAGTTCCCGAACCTAAAGTTCCCGAGCCTAAAGTTCCCGAACCTAAAGTTCCCGAGCCTAAAGTTCCCGAACCTAGATCTCTGAGACGCTACGAAATTCGGCCTCTCTGCAGAGACGACGACCTCTGCGCGGCTATGGCGATCTCCAAGCTCCGCTCGCCGGATCTTCGACAACAGCAACCGCAGCAGCAGCAATCCATCGCCTCCCTCCTCAACCTCTGCTCCGACCTCCGCCATGGCCGCATCCTTCACGCCCTCCTCCTCGAGCTCTGCGCCGGACCCCTGCAGCTTCGGTTCCTCCACAATTCCGTCGTCCGCATGTACGGCCGCCTCCGCGCCCCGCGCGACGCGCTGCGCACCTTCTCCTCCATCGCCCGCCCCAACGCCTTCTCCTGGAACCTCGCGATGAAGGCCCTCGCGGACAACCGGCACTCCCGCGAAGCCCTCGCGCTCTTTGAGCGGATGAGGTCCGGGGAGGACGCGGACGTCCTCCCCGACCGGGTCTCCTTTCTCGCCTGCCTCTCCGCTTGTGCGGATTTGGGAGATGTGTGCGAAGCTCGGAAGATGGAAGCATGCCTATCCGAGAGCCGCCTGCGCCTCGATCCGGTGCTCTGCAGCGCTCTCGTGAACATGTACCACAAATGTCGTAGCCTCGAAGATGCGTTGAGGATTTTTCGTATGGCCGACGAGGTAGATGCCGTGTGTTGGAATACCATCATTTCTGCTTACTGTCAACATGGATATGGTAACGAAGCTTTGTCTTGTTTTGACAGGATGATGGAGGAAGAGGTAAATCCGACTCCTGTGACATATACCACATTGTTCAATCTGTGTGCAAATGAGAAATGGCTAGAGAAAGGCAGACAACTGCATGCTTGCCTGAAGAAGAAGGAGAAGGAGAAGAAGAGGAAGGCGGAGATGGAAAGCTCCTTGGATCTAGATGTGGTCCTTGCAAATGCTCTTATAAGCATGTATGGTAAATGCAGCAGCTTGGTCGAAGCTCGAGAAGTGTTTGAGGAGATGACTGATCGGAACTGTGTTACCTGGGGCACTATGATAACAGAGTGTACCAATCAAATGCATGGAGATATGGCGATTCGATTGTTCTTCCAAATGCACATGGAAGGTGCAATGCCAGACATTGTTGTTCGCACCAACGCGCTCTCTGCGTGCGCATCTCTACCAAACCCCGGTCTTGGGAAACACATACATGCAACCCTTGGTCAATGCCAGCTATTTTCGGATGTCGTCGTCGGAACTGCCCTTGTTCACATGTACGGGAAATGCAAGCTCCTAGAGCAGGCTAGCACAGCATTCGATCACATGTGTGAACGTGATGTAATCTCTTATAACGTGATGCTTGCTTCATTCATCCATTGCGAAGAGGAGACGTTGGCTGTACAGCATTTCAAGCAAATGCTGCAAGAAGCAATTGAGCCTGTGGAGACTACGTTCACCATCCTTTTAGATGCTTGTAAAGAAGGGAAGCTTGAGGAGGGGAAGTTTGCCCATGCTTGCATCGTAGGATCTGTGACTTTAGACAGTACGAATGCCGACATGAACACAGCGCTTGTCACATTCTATGGAAAACAGGATAGGCTGGATTATGCAGGCTCCGTGTTCGATGAATCGCCTGAGAAGGATGTGATTTCATGGAATGCCATGATTGCCGCATTTGCTAGGCAACGTCATTACCTACAGGCGTTTCATTGCTTTCATCAGATGCAGATGGAATGTTTCATCCCCAACTATGCCACGTTCTCAAGCTGTCTTTCGGCATGCGTTACAGAGGCATCACTAGCAGATGGTAGGAGGATGCACGCAAGCATCATGGGTGCTTCAATCGAATCCGATACGGTGGTTGGAACGTCGTTGATCCATATGTATGCGAGATGCGGAAGTCTAGATCATGCAAAGCTAGTTTTCGAGGCGTTGCCTCATAGGACAGTGGTAACATGGAATGCATTGATCTCAGGATATGCTCAACATGGCCATGGCGAGATGGCGTTAGAGCTATTCCATGGCATGAAATCGGAAGGTGTGAGCCCCGACGAGGCAACATTCTCAAGTGTTCTTTCGGCGTGCTGCAATTGCGGGAATGTGGATGAAGGGCTCCGCTGTTTCCTCTATATGGTTGAAGGTCGTGGTATCACACCGACGGTTCAGCATTTCAACTGCGTGGTAAACCTGTTGAGCAGGGCTGGGAGGCTGGAGGAAGGAGAGGGCCTGCTGAGCTTGATGCCGCCATGTCCTGTCGATGCATCATGGACCACGCTGCTCAGTGCTTGTAGAATGCATCTCGATGTCGAAAGAGCGCATGGGCTTGCTGATCAAATGAAGCTTGTGGGTTTCCAGAGCGATTCCACATCTCTGCTCATAGCGAATATCTTTGCATGCGCTGAAAAGGCAATGTCTGGATGAGCTGAAAGAGTGGAGATGATTTGGAATACTGAGATAGATGGACAAATTCTTTGAACATCGGAGTCGATGTGCATGCATGAAGTCAGTTGACAACTCAGAGTATATGGGTGTGGGAATATTACAAAATTGCAGGTTTTAGGCTGTCCACAATGAGCCAAACGCAGGAAAACCAGAACAAAACATTACAAATTCTTTGAACATCAGAGTCGATGCGCATGCATGAAGTCAGTCGACAACTCAGAGTATATGGGGTGTGGGAACATTACACAATTGCAGGTTTTATAAAGGCTGGCCACGATGAGCCAAACACAGGAAAACCCAGAACAAAAACAAAGAGGGCATCAAAGATTTATATGAGCAATATGAGATGGCATATTGTGAAATAGCTTCTTCTTCTTCTTCTTCTGTGGAGAGGACCCCAAGTATTTTTTGCATCTTTTGCAAGCCCAACATTTTCTGGCCTCTTGAGGGTTTTTGACTCTCTTGAGCAGCTGGACAACCTATTTGACTACTGAGAACTGCATACACAGCATGTGTACATTTCTGTACCTGTTGTATGAGATGATGGTGATCATGCTGAAGCACCGACACGTCTACATTTTGTTCTGTTGTAGATGATTGTGCTAGAAAATGCACAGATTTGATTGTCGTCAATGTCGTGCATACTCAATTATTGTGGTGCAAGTTCCGTGAGGTATCACAAAATCAGGACAACTTGTTTTTCTTTCTCCATGAAAGGATTAATGCTAGTATTAAATTGATGCAGCACAAGCAACTACAAATTGTGCTCTGCTGATTCAAGTTTCATACAACTTATGTTAACCAGTCAGCCCCTTGCAAGTAAATGTTGGTGTCTCAAGGGAAGGAGGAAGAAGTATAACGCCATTTCAAGTGGAGAAAATCCCTTGAAACAATCTGTGATTTTCAGGACAACTTTTTTCGTTGATGACATTGTTGGAATCCACGTTTTGTTCAAAGACCATCCATCCATCCGTTTTCATCACATTCGTGTAAACCTTTTGAATGCAGTTGTAATGTGCGTCTAGGCGTAGACATCGATCAAAGCCAGATGCTTTGTTTTTTGTAGGCCAGATTCTTGAACACATTAAGCTTAGCTGTTTGATGATGAAGTTGTGGCCTAATAATGCTGGTCAATATGGAATTCAAGAAACAAAAGACAAATGGGGTTCCTCGATCCAAGATGACACATCAGACATTGGATCTATTGTTTCTTCTCCTTAAATGATTCTCGAACACATAAAGCTTAGTTGCTTGATGATGAAGTTATGGCCTAATAATAATGCAGGTCAGTATGGAATTCAAGAAACAGACGACAAATGGGGTTCCTCGATCCAAGATGACATCAGACAACGGACATATCATTTCTTCTCCCTAATTGATCTATACACACGGGGGTGCAAAGCGAACCAATCTTTGTAAAACGATCTGACCATGAATGGACTAGCACTGACATACACAGTAAGTGGACAACGACAGAATGTATGTAAAATAGATGCCCAATGCTGGATTGGAATGGGCGATCGATGCGTTACCAGTTTGGATCGAGCACCGGTACCACATTGTTGTTGTCGTAAATTCGTTGGGACATCACAATTTCAATATCTCCGTTCTAAATTCAAATCACATATTAGCGATTGCTGGCTGGCGAATCTCGCATATCGGCGATTCTAGTCCTAATTAGATTAGGTTCGACTCTAGCCTAATTAGATTAGATTAGATTCAAGCCTAATTAGATTAGCCAGACTTAGCGAATGCTGCAACGAGAACATAATTATCGGGCACCAAACAACACACATACACTACCTCCACCACCACCACCACCACTACTACTAAAATGCATTGTGAAACAAAGAATCTTCCTTACTAGAATCATCTCTATGAGACAGAATACAAAGTGCAATGTGGACATATGCAGATGAAGAAGAAGAATCAGAAGAAGAAGAAGAAGAAGAAGAAGAATCAGAATCAGAAGAAGAAGAAGAAGAAGAAGAAGAAGAAGAAGAAGAATCAGAATCAGAAGAAGAAGAAGAAGAATCAGAATCAGAAGAAGAAGAAGAAGAATCAGAATCAGAAGAAGAAGAAGAAGAAGAAGAAGAAGAAGAATCAGAAGAAGAGATTATTCTAGGGTTAGGGCACCATAGGGTTAACCATATGTGGCCACTAACTAAGTTTTTTGAAGTGAAAGGGAAAGAGGGGCCATTTCATTCATGCAATGCATTTCTCTCATTGAAGAGTTTGTCAAGGGTTTTAGGCTTCTAGGGTTCTAGGGTTCTAGGGTTTAGATCTTCTTCTTCTTTCTTGCTTCTTGCTTCTTGCTTCTTGTTCAGGATTTAGGGTTTTGTTTTCTTCTTGCTTCTTGCTTCTTGTTCAGTTGCTTCTTGATTCTTGCTTCTTGATTCTTGATTCCTGCTTCTTGCTTCTTGCTTCTTGCTTCTTGATTCTTGATTCTTGATTCTGATCAGTTCCACCAGAGGCGAGTCACGTAGTAGTTGGTGACCTTGGCCGTGGAGGTGTTGGTCCGCGGGATGAAGCGGAAGCTGGAGGCGATGGTGTAGCCGAAGACGCCGCGGAAGTCGCCCGTGCCGCCCGTGACGGCGAGCTCGAAGGGCGCGCCGCTGCCGAAGTCGGCCTCGCCCTGCGTGGAGAAGGTGCCGGAGGGCCCGCCCTTCTTGGGGCTGGTGTAGCGGACGACGGTGTTGACGACGAAGACGGTGGAGTTCACGGTGTTGGTGGCGACGACGGAGGTGCCGCGGATCGTGCCGAGAACCTGCGAGAAGGAAGAATCACAAGAATCAGACGAAGAATCAGAAGAATCAGAAGAAGAAGAAGCAGAAGCAGAAGCAAAACCCTAAACCCTGGGAAGAAAGACGAAAGAAGAAGAAGAAAGAAGAAGACCTGCGAGGTCGGCTCCCCCGTCGCCGTGACTGTGTAGTTGTAGACGACCTGCAGGCCGACGCCCGTGAAGGTCCCCGCCACCGCCGGCACTGCAGCGGCGACCTGCCCGAACTCGTTCACGCCGAGCTGCTGCTGCGTGTAGTAGCGCAGCACCGCCTTCTTCCGGGCCTCTGCGGCGCCGATCGCCATCGCCATCGCCAGAAGCAGCGCCGCCATCGCCAGCGTGGAGCCGAAGGTCGCCGCCATTCTTCCTGTCGCAGAGGAGATGGTGAGGATGGTGAGGATGGTGACGACGGTGAGGATGGGATGGTGACGACGGTGAGGATGGGATGGTGACGACGGTGAGGATGGGATGGTTACGACAGTGAGGATGGGATGGTGACGACAGTGAGGATGGGATGGTGACGACGGTGAGGATGGGATGGTGACGACAATGAGGATGGGATGGTGACGACAGTGAGGATGGGATGGTTACGACAATGAGGGTGGGATGGTGACGATGATGAGGGTGGGATGGTTACGACGGTGAGGGTGGGATGGTGACGATGATGAGGGTGGGATGGTGACGATGGTGACGATGGTGAGGGTGGGATGGTGACGATGGTGAGGGTGGGATGGTGACGATGGTGACGATGATGAGGATGAGATGATGACGATGGCGAGGATGAGATGATGACGATGGTGAGGATGGGATGATGACTATGATGATGATGATGGTGATTTCTGTGTTGTGTTGCTCTGATTTGTTGCTTTGGGGGGTTTAAATAGAAGAACAAAGAAGGAACAAAGAAGAACAAAGAAGAACAAAGAAGAAGAGGAGAGAAAGTTGATTTGGCAGTTTCTTTTGCAAGTTTCATTTTTAACAGTTATGTTGTAGAGGAACTTTTTGTCCCCCCCCGGATGAGTTGGATTTATGTCGCTTTCGGGGTAGCGAGGTTTTCGCACTCTTTTGGTGCTGTCGTGCTGGTTTTAATGATTCGCATAATACATTTACGAAAGAAGAAAGGCAGACAGAAAGACAGAAAGAAGATCCCGGAGTTTTTACCATGATTGGGATCGATCGATCTGCGTTGTAAAGCTCTCGGATCGATCGTGCCCAGTGCCACCATCGTGTCGATGCCGCGGCTTGCGATCCGGCTTTCCTTTTCTTTAATTATTCGGTTGAATCCATCTCCCTTTGCACATCTTGTTATTTAAGATTTCATTCCCCCCCATTCTGAACGATTTTCGCAGCTCCGATCGCGCACTCGCTCGATGTCGTCGCCCCCGCACATGCAGATGCCAGACTAACACATGGGCATTTTGAGCGCCCATCGGCACGATGCAGACACGAGCCCAAGTGTAATGTATTCCTGTTGACCTTCATCGCTTTGTCAGTATCTGTGTAAAGCTAATCGCAGATTAACTTGCATGCATGCATGCATGCATGTCTGTATGTCTGTATGTCTGTATGTATGGGCCCGATTCAGTTCAGTTTTTGCACACTAGAACCGAATCGAACCAAGTTGAACTTATTATGCAAATGAGCGATTCATTGATCCAGTATTCGAAGACAGTCTCGAATTCCATAAGTAATATCTTTCTTTCTCTCCTTCGCCAGAAACGAAACCATCAAAGGATGAGCTGAACCAAACCATTCGCTTAAAAAAGCTTCAAATTGAACCGATTTGATTCGGTAAAAAATAAGAAAACCGAACTGGAGCATTGCCCTCGACTCGATTACAAATCCGAATCAGACCGTTTCGGAAGGAGTTTAGAACAAAACCGAACCGAACCACTAAGAACTAAAACCGAATCATTCCCCTCGATCGTAGAAACCGAGTTGGAACGTTTCTAAAGACTTTTTTAGAACCGAATTGAATCGTGGTTTAAGTGGTTCCAGAATAAGAACCAAACCAATCCATTCCCCCTCGATTATAAAACCGAATCGAACCGTTTCTAAAGAGTTTAGGGTCCAAACTGAACCCTGGTTTAGACGGTTCCAATGATTGAACATAATCTGTTTTATCAATGTCAAGCTAAATCATCCCAAACCAAATGAAAAGTGAACTGGTAACCACACGAACCGACCCGAACTAAACTATTAGCCTCCCAAATCGAACCAAAATGGAGATGAACTAAACCCAGATTTCTTCAAACTGTGCTGAACCTCCCAAACTGAATTGAACCCGATTTCTTCAAACCGAGCTAAACCTCCCAAACCAAACCTAACCCAATTGAGCTAGTAACCACATGAACAGAAACCAAACAGAATCGCCAGCCTCGAAAAATCAAGCTAAAATAGAAACCAGACCCAATTTTCGTTTAAACCGAGCTAGACCTGAACTGAACCCGATTTCTTCAAGTCGAGCCAAACCCGAACCGAACGCGATTTCCTTAAAAAACCGAGCTAATATGAACCGAACCCGATTCGCTCGAGCCGAGAGCTAAACCTGAACAGAACCCGATTTCCTCAGGCTTGAGCTAAACTGGAACAGAATCCGATCTCTTTGAACTTGAGCTAAACCTGAACAGAATCCGATTTCCTTAAACTTGATCTAAACCGGAACAGAATCCGATTTCTTCGAACCTGAGCTGAACCCGAACAGAACCCGATTTCCTCGGACTTGAGCTAAATCCGAACGAAACCCAATTTCCTCAAACTCGAGCTAAACTTGAACAGAATCCGATTTCCTTAAACTTGATCTCAACCGGAACAGAATCTGATTTCTTCGAACCTGAGCTAAACCCGAACAGAACCCGATTTCCTCAGACTTGAGCTAAATCCGAACGAAACCCGATTTCCGCAAACTTGAGAGCTAAACCTGAACATGAACAAAACCCGATTTCCTCGAACTTGAGCTACATCTGAACTTAGCTTCTTCTTCTTCTTCTTCTTCTTCTTCTTCTTCTACTAAACATTGGGCAGGGGCATTCTTGTGAATAACTGAAAACTCTGAGATTTGCCCCAAGATCTGTGCGCCATCGCCATGGCCACACTCGAGCCGCAGAGCTCATGGCCAGATATGTCGTCTCCGCTTGGACCGCCGCTAAGATCGCCCTCTGGAGCTTCCTCCTCGGCCTCCTCCTCGGCCTGCGCCTCCACAAGACCATCCGACGGATCGCAGCCAAAGTGCTGGAGAAGATCAAAGACGACGATTGAAAAAGCTTGGGGGGCTTCTTCTTCTTCTTCTTCTTCTTCTTCTTCTTCGTGTTTTCTTTTCTTCCGGCCCCGCTTTCTTTGCCTCGCGCCACTCTGTCCTTGTGCGCCGACGTCTCCGGTAAGGGCCGTGCAACTACCCAGATGAATCAAGTTTTGAAGCTCCATGTTTTACAACTGCATGCAACTAACTTCACGGATGGGCCGGGTTTTGTAGCTCCATCTATAGATGCGTACAAACCACGCGGATGAATCGGGTTTTGTAGGTCCATGTATAAATGCATACAACTACACACAGATGAATCTGGTTTTTGTAGCTCGGTGTGTAAATGGATACAATTGTGTGTTTTGGCATCCGTATACCTGCCCACAATACATTTCATGGATGTGTATGACAGGTAATGCATCCATATACCTATGAGCAGTACATTCATGGATGTGTATGGCTGTTAAATACATACACGCGTGCACATAGATAAGCTGTGAATAGATAAGATTGTGCCATCTTTCAAAGTGTAATAACATTAACAACTACGTGTGTTTGTTTTGTGTGTGTGTGAGAGAGAGAGAGAGGAGGAGGAGGAGGAGGAGAAGAAGAAGTAGAAGAACAACAAAGATACCATGTCAGAGTTTCATTTCCATTGATAAAATTGGGCTGAAAGTGTTAATGGGTTTCTCGTGGATTTTTAACATTAAGCTCATCTACAATGTCAGCAAAGAAATGATCAGGAGAAATTCGCATGCTTCAGTTTGGGTCAGGCGGTATCATGGCTATCCATCTATCGTGGTATTTTATCCATGGTATGATTCAGTTGTGTGATGCGAAAATACCATGGTCCATGCTCCTCCAAATTGCAGTATTAGAGGTCAAATCACAAGCACTTGAGATGTTTGTATCGTATATAAGAGACACTCTTCCCATGTCCACATCTATATTGAAAGAGGTACTCCCATTATCCTTACCATGTATTAGAAAATCTTCATCTATGAAATGGTGGATATGAAAGCAGTCGTATCCCTTTTTCGTATAACTACATATCTCTAGGTTCAAAGGATCTTGATCCATTGCTCTTAGCATGGAGTCAAGAGAAGGCTCTGAGCACCGATTGACATCTCCGTCAGTCTCAGGGCATAGTTTGTTAGTGTGATGAAGATGCCATGTATATAGGAGGAGCATCGCCATATGGCATGCCTTGTGTATATTTTGTTGTAAAGTTCTATATCGTCACTTGGAGAAATATATATTGTGGCTAGGGCTTGTTTTGGTTTTACCTCAACTAAAGCCCTATCTTAAACTGATGTTTTTGCCAACGTTTTTCTAAGTTTTTATGTTTAGGATGTTTCCTGTTTGTTTAGTGGTTTTCAGGGTTAGCGTGCAGGATTTCAGCGAAATAGTAAAAAATGGGAAGTTCCTGTCGTCATCGATCGGGAAATTGGCTTGAAGGTGCATCTCATGGTGAATCATGCAACACTGCTGATCAATGTCTATTAAACCCTAGATCTGTAATAAATTGATCTCTTGCTTTGGAGTTGATCTGTAGAAGGCATTACCACCATGAAATGCAGCTTCCTTAAGGTGTTATCGACATGCAGCTGTCGACAAAACCTTTGGCATACATACATACATGTACTACATGTGTTGATAAATATATACTTTGCCATTGACCGATCGAATTAGCTTCTAAGCCTCTAACACCAGTTTCATGATTAGTTGGGTCAAAGTTTTGAAATTTGTGAGATTTGTTTGAAATTAGACGAGACATTTGCGAAATTTGTGTAATTTGAAACAAAATTTGTGAAATTTGATACTCTAAACTGGCAAGGAAAAACCATAAAGATCTATATATATATATATATATATATATATATATATATATAAGATCTTTGAAATGACAAGAAAGCAGTTGCATCTTACACTATTGTTGTGTTTATTGGGACTTTAGAATGACAAATGGGAGAGAAGAAGGAAAGAAAAATCAAAAGAGCAGTTGTGGGTCGATCTGTTGACTTATTTTAAAAGGGCAACATTACTCGTTTTGTATCATTGACGTATCCGAGTCTGTTCGATGGTGTTATCATCTGAGTAGGAAAAGGACTCTGAGATCGATGAGCTCTAAAGAATTGCAGACTAAACCACCAGACAACTGTTTCGTTTGAATTGTGCAAGTGGAAAGAAAGATAACAGTATCCGTTGTTTTTATACGGTGTCCCACTGCTCGTTGGAGCTCATCGAATTTGGGGTCATGTTTCACAAATTGGCATGCATTCATAGATTACACACATACTTCCCTATATGCATGCATCTGATGCATGTGCTTGAATGCATCTGATGCATTTGCTTGCATGCATCTGATGCATCTGCTTGCATGCATTTGATGCATCTGCTTGCATGCATTTGATGCATCTGCTTGCATGCATCTGATGCTTGTGCTTGCATGCATGGCCATGCTGAGCATGTAGCTATGCACATCGCGGTCCGCCCATGCATGCATGGATACACCACACATTCACATCAGCCATGTACATCATGGTCCACTCATCCATTGATCCACTCATCCATCCATCCACCATGCATACATACACCACACATCCACATGCATGCATGCATGCATTGCATCGTCCCATCCAAGCATGATAAACGCACCCAAGTACACATGCACACAGACATACACGCATGTAAACAACGGACATGTATAGATTGACATACATACATGCGTACTCATACCTGGGGGCGCAGTATACAGACATACATACATACATACACGCGTATGATACATGCATACACACATGTAAACATCGTATACGTACAATACGTGCAGCATACGCATGTATCGATCTTTACATCTCAACATACATACAATGTACGTACGTAAGTACATCAATACATACATACATACACACACATACATACCTACATACGTTCGTTTGTATAGACATACATACATACATATGTACGTACATACAGACACACATACATACCTGCAGACATACAGACATACACACGTATACAAATACATACATACACACGTATAAAAATACATACATACACACATATAAAATTACATACATACGTATCAAAATACATGCATACATACGTATATAAATATATATACGGATACAAATACATACATATACAAATACATACAGACATACGTATACAAATACATACTGACAATACGTGCAACGCGCAGAGGGCAGAGAAGAGGTCAATTCCCTCCAGCGATCTTCCGCTCCATCGGCTCGTCGATCTTCCTCCTCCTCCTGTACTGTCTACCACAGACGGAGCGCTGTGCCTGCGGATCGATCTTCATCGTCGTTACTTCTTCATTCTCTTACCTTTGAAGGTCGGGCACACTCTCGTCTCGCGTAGCAATACATGGCGGATTTTGATGGTTCTTCGTCGTCGCACCTCAATGGCTACAAGCCTTTCCGACAAGTTACTCGAGAACGTGAGTACTCTGACATTTGCTTTCGCTTTCCCGACAGGTGAAGGTTTTCCGGTTTTCAAAAGGACATGTATGCACAGAAAAATGTTAAAATTCCTCCTTTTCCAGAAAAGGCTTGTTGTTAGACAAAGTGTTTTTTTTTCTGCTTCATTTTTCGTGCTAATTTTAAAGATTACAGCTTTCACAAACACACTGATCATGAGCAGTTAGGTTTTTTACTAGCATTTTTGTTTGCTATTTTGGGTTACCCTCATCCATTGTAGTTTTAACCTAAACCGAAATTGGACTAGTGCCGAAAATTTCCTAGCCCTTTACAGTATCGTATGCATCACAGTTTGACCAAACTTGTTTTCATCTTTTCATGTATAATTCGTGTTCTTTTCATCTTTTGTCCATTTCTTCCTAATCAGCAGCATCCTCTTTTCTCATTGTCTTACTTCCCTTTTTTTCTATCTTAATCACATCACAGTCCGACCTAATTCATAAGCATTTTGATCGTTGTGCACTCGATTTCGTTTTGCTTGGTCTAATTATTTTGCATCTTTTTATTAAGTAAACTTCCGTATTCTATATCCAGGCCTGCTTCATGAGATGCTGAGAGCAACGAGATCAAGTAATTCTTCTGAGTGGAAGGTAGATTATGTACCATGCTCAAATCTATGTTCATAAACAGTTGTGGAAAAAATTGTTAGGATTTGTCCATTATAAGTTATGGAAAGGAAAGTCAACTCATTTCTGTTCCAGCTACCCAAAATTGAAGAAAATTTTATTTCCATGAATCTATGAAAATTGTTAGTAGGTTTGAATTACAACATTTTGAAAAAGCAATTCATATCACAGAGAATGGCTATGAATCCATTCTCAGTCTGTAAATTGAGTGTCCGACAGTTGGCCATCATCCACCGCGAGTGGGGAGGCGTCAAATAGCCTGATCTGGTCAGGTTTATCAGAAAGCATTAGTTTTTCTCGCCGTGAGCTTGAACTTCATTGCGTGGATGAAGTTTGAACTTTGCAAAGACAGCAGAAGGTGCCTGTCTTCTCGTATAAGGAATCTGAGTGGTTTCATGATAATTCATGTGCATGAGAAGTGTGGGGGCAACTGCTGGTGTCCTTTAAGTGAAAGAGAAGGATCAATAAGTCCCATGATGTGAAGAGCCTTCGAATTAATATCTCCTCATGTAATAAATGCGTTGTCAAATCCAAATGTGGGATCGAACATACATTCTGGCCATAATTTTTACATCAACCCATTGCCCCACATTTTTACTGTAATATGTAGATTGTCATCAGGCTGGATATATTTGTTGTATCTATTTCTATTGACTGAGTGGGGTTTCACTCAGAGGAATCTTTGAGTCAGCATATCAATAAAATCTCTACAATAAACAAGTCAAACATTACAAGTTAATGCCTGAGGGTCAATGTCGTTACCAATCAATACTATTTCATGATTAAAACCTAAACTTATGGCTTGGTGTTAGGAACCTAAATGCACTATAGGTTAAGTGTTAAATACGGTTAGTTAAACATATATGTGAGTGGGCCCAGATATGTTTTTGAAGAAGTGATACTGGGAAGCATGAGAATGACCTGCTTAATTCTGGCAAAGCTCATTCTGAGAACAATTTTAATTGAGCTGTAGTGCACTGAAGTCTGCATATCTGGTAGCTTATTTTTTGAGATTCTCTTGAAAGGCGGTAAGACTTCGAGGAGACTCTAGTTACTGAAATAAGCTTAGAATACTGGCTGTGTTTTTGTGGCCTGATTTAAAGTTCAGGGTGAATATTTTGTTGAATTGGTGATTGATTTCTGTTTAAGTGCCATCTAGAATAAATTATTTGATAGTTCTGTTTCAATGTCGTTATGACACTCTCTTACCAGATACAATTGTGGTGCCCACTTTACAGGTTCTTATTATGGACGAGATGACTGTGAAAGTGATGTCTTATTCTTGCAAGATGGCAGATATAACAGATGAAGGCATATCATGTAAGCTTGTGATATACTTCTATTGTTTTTCAGTTTACAAAGTGTAGCCATGTGGCCTTTTGTTTACACTTGTAATATGGTAGTTACCTGTGTGACAATGCCAGCCCTGCATATTCTTTGCAGAGTAATGAACAGACCTGCTGTGTACATTCTGGATTGTGGCTAGAATGTTAATTTGTGGTTCTTAAATCTGCTGTCCTGTAGAGAAGAGTCAATTGCATCAGACCACACTAAATTATGACAATTGCATATGTGCCAACATTTAGTGCAAGCATTTAGTGGATAATACTGTAAGCATAGATGGACTGCTAAATCTCTGTTTGAAATATTCTTGCATGGACCGTGTCCAAGATGAATGCTTTTAATGCCGAGTGATAGCGGTCCAGCAGTTTTGATGCTGGATGAGGCCGCTGATAATAGAACCGAGATTAAAATGCTTAGGCTGTTCTTAAGAGAGAGGAGTACATGCTGATTGTGCATGGAAGGTGCTTGTTTACATCTCAAAAGGGCAAAGGGACACTTGGCAGTGATTTTATGATATCCATGTAAATATGAATGCTAAGATTTTCTTATGTCTGTAGTGGTTGAAGATTTAAACAAACGCAGACAACCATTACCAGCATTGGATGCTGTATACTTCATTCAGCCTACAAGAGAAAGGTAAGTTCTGAATTTTCTATAGTGTGTTTGTATATTTAAGTTTTTTGTTGCTTTTTATAAAGTTCCAGTTAATATACTTACTGCCCCAAAAGATTTTGTAGTTGCCCATCCATCATTACCTTGGCAAAATGAAGTCATACTTACTATCCATGGGATGAGCGCAACCTTGAAAACTTGATGATGATGATGATGATGATCATCATCATCATCACCATCATCATGTAGGCTGTGCACAAGTAACCAGGAAGCATTTACGCATTTCATCCATGTTTTATTTCAAAACATGCCTGTGATGAAGCTTCCTACCAGTAATGTAAAATGTGAACTGTTGAATTATTAATATACTTCATGGATATGAGCATGTTTCTAGTTGCAAGATTTTGTGTTCTTTGGGCATTTTCTAATGTTCCAAGATTAATGTAAGCATATCACTCTAGTGTGCAGAAGCTCAAGTCGGACTTGTCTGGAAAAACTCCACTTTATAGAAAGTAAGTTTGTCTGTATATCTGTATAATACTTTAATGCAGCCTAAATTGTTGGCAGATACAGAAGTGAATCGACATTCTTTTGTTACAGGGCACATGTGTTTTTTAGCTCTCCCCTATCCAGGGATTTGCTGCAGACCATCAAAAGTGATAGTGCACTTCTTTCTCGAATTGTCAATCTAAAAGAGGTCTGTCACTCCAGATAAATTTTTTAAACAGTTGTAGAATTTACAAATGAATAAATAAGTCATCATTCGGTTTTTCTTTTTGCCAAACTAGGTGAATTTGGAATACTTAACAATTGATTCTCAGGTAACAATTTACTCTCTATCTTTAGGACATAAAACTATTACGATACCGTATCATGTGAAGATTTGTAATTTATATTGAAATGCAGGCATTTTCAACTGACAGCCCAAGAGCTTTAGAGCAACTTTTTGGGGAACATAGTGACAGTAGCCAAAATTATGATGCCTACCTAGGAACAATTGCTACTCGACTTGGAACCGTTTTTGCCTCATTAAAGGTTGTTTAGTGATGACTTACATTCTGTCCTATGTTTCATCTTGCTATGCATAGTTATGTTTGGTCTAATTTTTGGTCAAATTGTGTAGGAGTTTCCGATTGTTAGGTTTAGGGCTGCACGATCAGCTGTTGATGTAAATACTACAACTACCTTCAGGGACCTTGTACCGACGAAGCTAGCAGCAGCCCTTTGGGATCGCCTTCAAAGATACAAAAACACTTTACCAGGATATCCAGATACAGAAACTTGTGAACTTTTGATTGTCGATCGCTCAATTGACCCGGTGCATTTTAACTTCTGGGAATGTTATGTAGCTATATTGGGTGATTCCAAGATTTTAATTGTAGTGGATTTTCATGGCTGTTTTTGTTGACTGGCAGATTGCACCCATTATCCACGAATGGACGTATGATGCAATGTGCCATGATCTACTAAATATGGAAGGAAACAAGTATGTGTATGAGGTAGTAATTCATATATGTAACTCTACCTACTCTATTGTTAGTTGTAATGAATTTTATCTAATTCACTATTGGCATTGCTTGAGCTCAGGTTACGACAAATGCAGGGAAGACTGACCGAAAAGAGGTTTTACTTCAAGAACATGATCCACTCTGGATGGAGTTACGTCATCTTCATATTGCTGCCGTAGGGAAAAATAACCAAATATGCTTTCATAAATGGGTTCTTTTTGAAAATGAAATTTAAACCTAGTCTACCATGCGGAATTATAGGTAAATAAGAAGCTTGATGAAAAAATGGCAAATTTGAGAGAAAAGAACAGGGCTGCTCAACTACGGCTTGGTGCCAAGTATGTTGGTACATTTTCTTTTTGGTTTATGCAATTCAAGAACAGTTACTTCAAGGACATTTTCCTTGGTTATAGAATCTATTAGAGCTGGAAATGTGTTGCATTTCGTATGTAAAGTTGAGGATTGAGTTCATAGTGAGGGATGCATAAATAGGAGTGATATATTGCAACAAATGAGGATTTTGTTGTTCACAAGAGTTTGGACGTTTTGGCTGAGAGGATAGAATAGCAATGGCGGAAACTAGAAAGGAATTCGGCGATTGAAATACTATTAATTACATGCATATGGAAGACCTTTCATGATTAACACACAGATATACATCATAGCCTCTATATTAAAAAACCACTCCTTATTGTGCAATTGAGACTTTAGCCAAACATAACTTAAATGCCCAGGCTGGTAGATAGTTATCCGAGGCACTACTCCTTGTAACTCTTTCTATTATTAGCTAGATGACCACTATCACCAATTTCTTTTGTCTTGATTTGTGATGAATAAGGCATATGGATGGCATGGCCTGTGTCTCATAGTTTACACAAATAAATTAAGGTCATGTATTCAAAAGCCACTCTTGTGAAACCGAGACTATTCCAATCAAGGTGACTGCTATCGTCAACCTTTCTGTGGATAAGCATCTTGAGACATGGTAGGAGATACTATAATTTACACAAATGACTTGTATGCAAAAAAACTACTCCTTTTGCGGAATTGAGACCCGAGTCACCAAAATCCACAAAGCTGGGGCTGGCAATGTCAGAAAAGTTAAAGCTGCAATAACATTCCAATCCGTGGTGCATCCCACAAGATGTTGCCTTCAGTTGGGAATGCACATTATAAGCTTTAGCTAGTGACCTTGCTTGTAGACTTCTGAAGACGTGCTAACTGATTTGTCAATGAATTTGTCAACTTATTCATATCTGCTTTTGCTCTAAAAGTTGTGATTTTAATGGTCAGAACCTGATCTGTTTAGGACTGATTGGCTACAGGGATGGGCAGGAACTTTCCACACGGGACATGCAAAAGATGGTGCAAGCATTACCTCAATATCGTGATCAAATTGAAAAATTGAGTTTGCACATTGATGTAAGATGGGCTTTTCATGTTCCTGATGCAATAGTTTTTTCAATGACCAGATTCAATAGTTATTTCAATAATATAGCTGGGCTAGTTGTCCCTACGGAAAATTTTAGTGTAGTGGCCAAGGAAATGAGGGTTCTCAGGTATTGCACAAAATGGCCCGGTAGTATCTGTGTAAATAGTATCCAGAGTAGTATGTGGCCTAGATATGCCTGTTATCACACCATAATTGGATAGCCTTGACAACCATCTTTAATGTTTCAATAAGTGCGAAATTAAGTCATGTTAATGTAAAAACTCATAAAAACTCAAGAATTGTAACTATATTCTGATTACTCTGATTAGCTGTGCACATACAGTTGTGAGCTTAGATGAACTGAATCTGGTGCTTTTGAAAGATTTCCAACATGGTTGACAAAGATGAATTGGTTCAAAAAAAAATGGAAGCACCATTGGTGTGGGTAATAATGATTCTGAAGTTCCAATAATAACAGTGGTCGGGTTGTGGCTATATGCATGACAAACTGCCAATGGCTTATTTTTAGCCCCTTGCCTCTTAACGCCAATTCAGGCCCTGTGAGCATTCAGTGTAGGCATTGTAGGTTTGTGCGTAGCTAACCTTTGTGCCCTTGACATTATCCGGTAGTTAGACCATACTGTGGTTACTGTACATGTATTAATTTTAATTCCTGGTACTGATTTCTGCTTCTGAACTGCAGACTGCCTTTTTTCCCATTTTACTCAAAAGAGTGGTTCACGGTTTTGCCACCTACAACGCTTTGCTTTGCCACCTACAATTCTGTGATCCATCGATATGCTTTGCTTTTAATTTTTACTCCATTTTCTGCAGATAGCAACCAAGATAAATGCCAAGATTTCACAATGGTCTTTGCGTGATGTCGGTACACTTGAGCAAAACTTGGTATTTGGTGATGCTAGCAGCAAAGATCTGCTCAATCTACTTACAACAAACCAGGTGCATAGGTTGAATGTGGAAACTGAAACAGTTCAGGTCCATTTTCTCAATGTAGTCAAACAAATAGATGGCTGATGATGGCTTCTTGTGCAGAACTTAACAAAAGAGTGCAAATTGCGCCTTCTCATGATATATGCTGCATCACATCCTGAAAAGCTAGAGCCAACTAAACGCCTGCAGTGGATGAAGGTTTAATTCTCTCCTCTCTCTCTCTCTCTGTCTGATATTGATTTACTCAGATTTAAGATTCTTGACTACTACACAATTTTGTATGCGTCTGGAGAGAAGCATTTTGCACCTTTCCTGTACTCCTATATCATGGTTGTATGCATATATGTGTGAATGAACAGCAACATAATTTGGAGGGGTAGTTGGTATAGTTGCAGCTAAATGCATTTTTGAAAGTGACCCTCATGCAGCTAGCGATGCTTTCAGAAGATGATATGCGACCTGTTTTAAATATGGAGTACATGGGTGTTGCTGTATCGAAGAAGCAGACAACTAGTTTTCCTTTGAAATTTGGGGGAAATAAAGTATGAAGTGACTCTTAAAACTCAAGTTTCCAAGTATTATAAATTGTACGCTAAATCTAATGCTGCTTCATGGCATTGAAGAAACGAGGTATCAGAAAGGAAAGGAATCAAGACGATGAACAATATGATCTGGCCCGATTTTTTCCTATGATACAGGTAAGGTAAGATTCTGATGATTATCTGTACGCCAATGGGGTGTGGCATGATTGATTGCTATGGAGATGTCTTTGAACAGGAAGTGATTGAGGATCTAACAAAGGGAGAACTTTCCAAGGATGAATATCCTTATATGAGGGAACCTTCTGCTGCAGTTTTGCGGTCTATGGCATGTGAGACTGGCTCTGTGAGGACATCAAAGACACAACCACAATCGCAGAGAACTTCAAAGCCTACTTCTACATGGGCCACTAAAGCAAAGCCATCTGATGATGGAAACACAAGGTATATATTTGTTATATGTCTGTGTATTTATAGACAGATACGTACAGAAAGATGGCTCTTTGATCTACACTGTAAAAGTTGGGGTCATTTTCGTAACAGTTTATTCTTGGTTTGTGACAGTGAATCATCTTTGAGGCATGCTCACAGCGATACCAAAATAACTGGAAAGCGTATTTTTATTTTTATGATTGGGGGAGCGACACGTTCCGAGGTATTTTTTGTGCTTTGGGGGCATTTCTAATAAGAGAAAATATGCAAATTTACCTTCAATTTAAAAACGAATTTGACATTTACGAGTTATAGACTGGGTTGCATTTAATCATTTGTTGATGTGAGGGATGTTAACATTGGCTAGATGTCCAAAGCATTAGAAATTTGAACTCCAGAGTTCGGGAATCCAGTTAGAACAAGGGAAACTCTGTGAGTTCGTAATCTGGACAAGCAGTTATGTAAGAATTGCATATATTGGTGTATGGGTATGATGAATTGCATATGGTTATGTCCAAATGCAGAGAGTATATTTTGTCATGATGAAAATTGGGTACGAGACATCCCTAAATGAGGGTATTGTCATACGGTGAATGAATCCTATCGATAGCTTCTCTATGCAATGATCATAATAGTATTTTGATTTTGATCCAGCTGCGAGCGGTGCACAAACTTACGGCACATCTCAAACGGGAAGTTGTGCTAGGGACCACAAGCCTCGATGAACCTCACGAGTATCTCACGGTAACCATTCTGCGAGTCTCCATGCTTCACGAAATAAAAGCCATGGGCTGTTCAATTAACATTGAGTACTTCCATTTTCATGCAGAAACTCAAGGTGCTCAGTGTCCTCGATGAGCTTGACCGCCTTGAGATCTGACCTGCTTTTTACTGTGCCCGTAATGCGCTTCTCTCGAGAAAGACTGGAACCTTTGGGTTCTCACGCAAATGGCAAAAGAGGCACGGGAGGGAAGCTTCTATAAACCGATCAGTAAATAATTGTTCTTATACCAACTTACATACAAAGCCAGGAAAATTTTGAGGGTTCGAATGGGTTGTACTATTATTTGGGAATGTTATAGCAGACAAAGCTTCTCTGCAGAGACGGGGAGGAGAACGACTGATCTACTTGTTGGGTGTGGCAGGACGAGTTTCGATGGAACCATCATTTTTCAATGGGTTTTTGCTGTGTAAATTACTGTTTCTGGCCTCAAACCATGGTGGGGAAACCATGTGTAAACAGGTAAGGATTTCTTAAACATATGGGAAAGGATGCATTTGTATTTAACATTTGTTGCTGTCATGCCTGCACGGAAGAGAATAATCGTGGATTGTGCAAAGACTTGTTTTAGCATGGAGCTCATTTGTAGCATTGATATATTGCAATGCTTCATATATAGTGTGTCTTTGGTGCTACCATCAGTATGATTAGATCAAACTAGATTAGGCATATCTCAATCTAGATTTGGAATGGGATTCGGTATCGGTCCATTTTCTTCGTCCTTTCTTTAGATCAGAGGCTGTAGTCTAATAATGGGAAATCTTAGGGAGATCTATGGATGCTATTGAGCTATGGAGTTTGAGTCTTTCCTGAAATGGAAACATTTTTCTGTGGGTGGAATACTGACTTAGTAGATGATGTATCTTAGGAAGGTGTAGGTGGAATCTAACCATGATAAGGAAGATATGTCAACAAACTGCTTGAAAATAATCATCGAGAGCTAAAAATCGAGAATCAAGCTGCTTTTGGATCCGATGATAACAATAATACTAATCTTCGGATCACAATCATAGTGCTTGGAATCGATTTTTAAAGATTTAAAATCGAACAACAATAAAAATAGTGCTTGAAATCGATGAGCAACAGTAGTGCTCGAAATCGGTTGAGCAATAATAGCGCTGGAAATCGAGTAAACAACAATGGCGCTCGAAATCGATTAAACAACAATAGCGCTCGAAATCGGTGACAGCATTGCCGTTTAAATCTATAAATTAGAATGGTCGTATGCGTGAGATTCGATGTGGGCCATTGCGCTTTGACATTCCCTTCCCTTTCTTTTGCAAACAGTAAAGATGCGGAGTTGCACTAAGTGATCGGATGGGGTTTTGTTCTTTATTAAGTTTCTGGCAAATCATAATCTCTTGCATGCAAATTCCTCATCGATCGAATGATCGAGATGATGTTTTGGATGTGAAGTGTGCTGACATGTGTATGTATGTATGTATGTATGTGTGGATGCATGCATGCATGTATGCTCATGGAATGAATCCATGGCATGCATCTCCCTCGATGCCTTAATGATGCCCATGATATTTTTGCAAGCTGCAAACGCAATCGAGAATGATTCGAGCAAATCACCAAAACTATGTTTCCAGACTCGAAGAATGGTAAACTTAATCTAAAATATCCAAATGTTTAGGAAATATAGGCTGATTTATCTAAGCGAGGGAATGAAAATCAGCATTCGCAAACGTTTGCAAACTTACATTTGCGTTTGCAAAGCCAGAAGCTTGCGAATGTTACGTTCTGTGTGTGTATGTGTGTCAGGCGATGTAATGATCATTGGGACGAAACGATCCGCATTCCTCTTTCTCTTTGTTTTCTTCCGAAGCAGTCAAAAGCCCTTCTTGTTAAGATTAAGTACACTGGAACCCCAATCATTGAAGTCGGTACTTGTGCGCAGTACGTGTGTACGTATACACAGAAGAAGCTCCACATGCCCATCGATATCTCAACATCTGTATGTATGTATGTATGTATGTATGTGTGTGTGTGTGTATGTTGGTATAGATCCATGTCCCAACATCTGTATATAAATATGTATGTATATTGGTATAGAGAGCAGATCCACGTGTCCATTGATGTCCCAACATGTGTATACTATGCTATGTATGTATGTATGTATCTATGTATGCATGTATGTATGTATGTAGAATAGAAAGCTTACACATACATACCAAGCGCGAAAGCTTTGTGTGCCTACGTATTGGGCATAGCATAAGAAAGTCTGGCAGAAAGAAACGATAAAGAAAAACAATATCAATTATGAGATCCATGACAAAGAGCTCCGGATAATAACAACTGCCAACTTCCCTTTTGACTGGCGGTGACACCAGAATTCACAATCATGAAGGCTGGGCCGATGCTTTGGATTCATGAACATCATGATGATAGGAACATCGGCCTAGCTCCTTCCGATCTGCTGCTTGTCGAGCTCCGAAGCCTCTGCGGGTTCTTGTTCAGGTTGTTATGTGCCTGGTTCCAGCCGCAGATTTGCAAGAACCTCTGTAATCTGCTCTTCTCGGGCACCCGCAAACTGGGCATTCTTCGATGCGTCGAAGAGTGGGACAAGAGATCTGAAGGGCTCGAGCCTGAACCCTAAACCCTAAACCCTAAACCCTAAACCCTAAACCCTAAACCCTAAACCCTAAACCCTAAATCCTAAACCCTAAACCCTAAATCCTAAACCCTAAACCCTAAACCCTCCCTTGTAGGCGAGTCTGAAATGCACACTTTCTTGCGTCCCCCTCCCTCCCCCATTTTGCGCTCTCGTTAAGCGCAACTCTGTGGGGTCAATATGCACTCCAACCTTTAACATAAATAAGAGAAGGAAGATTGTGGCATGTTTCTTTTTCTTCTTTCTTTTTTTGTTGTTGTTTTCTATGCGCGACCTGGTGATCCTTTGCAAATTGCTCTTCTTCACCTGCGTTACGAGTCGCGACATTGCATCAGCAACAAAAGTAGAAGCAGAAGGAGAAGCAGAAGCAGAAAGCAGAGGCAGAAGCAGAAGCAGAAGCAGAAGCAGAAGCAGAAGAACTGGAGCATGCATGCGTAATATAACGCTTTCATGTTTGATTTGGCACTAGTCGACACGGATAAAACGAAATCGATGAATAAATTCTATAATATATATATATATATATATATATATGTCATTATAGGGAAGCTAGAAGTCTGAAGATACTGTGAGTCTTGACCTTCATTAAGCTGTGCTACGTTAGGGCGCCCGTGTGAACAGACCCTAAAGCTGAGTAGAATACGCACACATACATATATACATACATGCTTCCCTGCATACATACACACATACACGACACGCACACATACATACACACATACATGCACACATGCATACATGCACGCACACATACATAGACACACGCATGCTTACATACACACACACATGCATACATGCATGCACACGCATATACATACATGCATGCACACACACACACTCACATACAACATACGCAACATACACACACACACACACACTCTTACATACATACATGCACGCACACAAACAAACACGCACGCACACACGCACCGATGCATACATACGCATACGCACACATACATACATGCACACACAAGCATGCATACATGCATGCACACATACGGACACATACATACACATACACACACTTACATGCACACACACATACATGCATACACACATGCACACAATGCATACACGCACGCACGCATGCATACATACATGCATGCACACATACATGCATGCACGCATACATACACACATACGCACGCACACATACATACATACACACACATGCACGCACGCATACATACATACGCACACGTACATACACACAGTCGCACACACATGCATACACATACATGCGGGCGCACACACACAACGCACATACATACATGCATGCATGCATACACACATGCACACATACATACATACACACGCGCACACATACATACATACATACGCGCACGCACATAGATAGATAGATAGATACATACATACATACATACATGCATGTATACACATGCATACACACATGCACACATGCACACATGCATACATGCATACACGCATGCACACATGCACACATGCATGCATGCATACAGACGCACATACATACACGCACATACATACATACATATGCACTTATACTATGCGGAAAACAAAAGGAAAGGAAAAAAAGAAATGGAAAAATGACGTGGAATAGTTGTTTGGATCAGCTCCTATTTATTATTATTATATATATGTATATATATAATTCATTAATATATATATATATTAATGAATTATAATATATATATATATATATATGTACAGTGGAGCCGTCAGGGATGACGGCGAGGAACCGTCAGAGTTAGCGGCGCTCCTCCCTTTCCCCTTCCCTTCTTCCTCTTCCCCCATTTTCTCCCTTCATTCCTTTCCGATTCTCTCTGCATCCTCTCAGGGCGGGAGAAGAAGGCGAAGCAGACAGAGCCAAGGCAGAAGCAGAAGACGAAGAAGCAGACGGGCTGAAGAGAAAGCAGCAGCAGCAGCAGCAGGAGGAGTAGCATCGCTACCACTAGATTCAGATTTAGATTCAGATTCATAGCAGAAGAAGAAGAAGAAGAAGAAGAAGAAGAAGAAAGGAGGAAGAAGAAGGAGAAGGAAGAAGGAAGAAGGAAGAAGGAAGAAGGAAGAAGGAAGAAGGAAGAAGAAGGACAAGAAGGAAGAAGAAGGAAGAAGAGGGAAGAAGAGGGAAGAAGAAGGAAGAAGAGGGAAGAAGAGGGAAGAAGGAGGAAGAAGGAAAAAGAAGGAGAAGACAACAGGGAAGCCGAATGAAGGGGGATATATACAGCGAAGCAAGGTAGGGAGAAAGAGAACACAGAGTCTCCCCCCCCAAAAGAAAGAGAAGGAGAAGGAGAAGGAGAAGGAGAAGGAGAAGGAGAACGGAGAATCCCCAAAGAAGGTGGGGAGAAAGAACACAGAGTCCCCAAGTACCGAGCCTTTGAAAGAAAAAATCAAGCTTTCCTTGGAGAATTCGAGCTCACCGCTGTCACATTTTTCTCATCAGGTTACTCTTACCCCTTCAGCTTGTCTCCGTCCTCTTCGTTATCATCATCATCATCATCAAAATCTTGTTCTTCTTCTCTAGTTTCTCTCTCTGCTCACTTTGTCTGTTGTTTTTTTTTCCCCTCGTCCTGGAATCGCAAGTATTTCAACTTCCCCTTCCCTGGTTTCTACCCCATTCGTATCTCGGCTCTGTAGATCAGTTGAGAGTTTTGGTTTGGGAAAGAAGAGAAATGCACTGGAAAATGGGACTAAAAGTGAAAAATGAAGCCTTTTCTCCTCCATTCTCTGTCTGCTGCACCTCCTTCCCTCTTTGATCTGTTCTTTCTTCCAAACTGCTCACTATGCTTCTGGAAAGCTGGACCCATTCTCGGTTTACTGCTGTTTTTAGCTCTTCACATTTCCTATGGAACCTTGCCCTTGAACTAGAATGACATTCCATTTTCCCAAGCCTGTTCAGAGATACTGTAGGTCTACTACGTGTTTGAAAGAATTGTTTGAAGGAAAAAAATTTCTTTGATCTCAAGGGGAAAGTATTTCTGTTCCGAGCAATTTATTTGTCGCTCAGTAGGCACGACAACTAGGTTTTATTCTGCGTTTATGGGTTGTTTTGTGCATGATTTAACATCGCCGACAAATTTCATCTATGCTTCACAGATTACAGAAAAATGTATACACTAGGGGGAAACCTTCTATGCTGGAGATATCTCTATTATAGCTCGTGGGAAACTATTTTCGTGCTAGGGTCATAAAATACATGGTTAGCACAGTGGGCAAATCTGGTCAGAAATATTTCCATTAGCTCTATTTGTTTCATGATACCTAATCGTACATTAATGGAGCCCTTCCACTTGAAATGTCATTCATGTTTTAGAATATGCATTCAATGGCATGTAATTGAAGTTGAGTAGGCCAAAGTTAGGCTTACCAGCTCATTGATTTGCATTTTATGTAGCATAAATAGTTATACCATCATATTAATTCAAACATGCTAAAACTTGGACCATTCAGATCCACATACATTGTTACCAGATTGAAATAGTTTAAAACTAGATCTGTAGGTATATGTGTATGCATACTATTATGTACGCCCATATTGTCCTTCCTAAAATAGATCCATGATTACACACTATCGTACACTATTGGGGGAAATATCTTCAAATAGGAAACCTATAGAAATCATCACACATCAAAGGTCTCCTTTCTGCCATACTTTGGTTCATTAAGATCATGAAAAAATATTTTATGTCGGAAGCATACCTTAGCTCCTGTGAGAACATCTGTTTTGTGATATTACATGTAACTGTATGTTTGTGGAACCAATTGTGCAGGATTTAGGCTCATTTGACCAGAGTTAGGTTTTTCAGCCGGTAGATGTCTTATAGCAGACTACATCTGGCCAGACAGCAAGTTGGATGCTAAATTTCATGAGAACAGTCATAAATTGTGCCGATAAGTAGCCAAAACCTAACCACATAATGTATAAATAAGGGGCTGAAGATCTGCGGAGGTTCTTATTTGGCTGATGTGGAGAATTGATAATTTTATCTGTTTTAACTTTATTCACCATATTTTGGTTTGGAAGTGTTGTTAATGCTATGTGTCTTGTCACGGTGTGGGTGCGTCCACCATTGGGTCTGGATTGAGAATCTTGTTTCTGGCATTGTATATTTGAATTACTCCAATTTGTATTTAGCTATTGATTCTTAGCTATCTGCCTCTCATGTTACTACTTCTGCTTCATTTTTCAGGCATCACTAACTGCTTGTAAGAGGAAAAGGAAATGTGTGGAGTGCCAGAGAAATCAAGCACGAGTACTGATTGTAATGGTGAAGAACCAACTTATGCTAACTCCAGCTCTTGTGTAAGTAAGGAAATGGAAAATTTGGGTCTAGAGGGTACAACTTGCACATCCATTCTACTTGAATTAGCTGCTAATGATGATTTGGAGGGCTTCAAACAAGCTATAAAAGAGGACAAAACAAAGGTCTATGGTGTAGGAGTCTGGTATTGCAGGCAGAATGGAAAAACTCAAATGGTGCTGGAGCAAAGAACACCAGCCATGATTGCAGCTTTATATGGGAGTTTGGATGTTCTGAAATGGATTTTGAATCTATTTGATAGTCCCGAAGACATCAACAAGGTATACGGTTCCGACAGAACTACTGCTTTGCATTGTGCTGCTGCTGGTGGTTCTACTAGAGCGTTAGAAACAGTCAAGTTGCTTCTTGATTCGGGGGCAGACTTCAATCTGCCTGATGCTATGGGTAGAAGGCCAGCTGATGTGATTGCAACTCATCCTAGACTGGGGCATCTACGAGTAGAAATGGAAACCATCCTCAAAGCTGTGAAGTCTACTTCTAGGCGGCCCATACACATAGATGTGCCTGAAGGAATAGAGTCAGATTTTCCCCTTTTCCTAGATGAGGGTTCTGATGCTATGGCTGATGGAGAAAACTTACCTATCCATATGTCATCATCATCTTTATCCTCACCTGAGGCCAGAGGATCACCCCGATCATCTTCGCCCTCTTCGTCATCCTCTCATGAAGCATTGAATATGGCTGCAATGAAGGTCTTTGCCGAGCATCATGATAAAGATAAGGAATGGCATAACAATGATCCTTCTCTTCCTGACATTAAAAATAGCATCTACATGACAGATGAGTTCCGAATGTTCTCCTTTAAGATCCGCCCTTGTTCGAGGGCATATTCTCATGATTGGACTGAGTGCCCATTTGCACATCCGGGTGAGAATGCTAGGAGGAGAGATCCACGCAGGTATCATTACAGCTGTGTACCTTGCCCTGATTTCCGGAAGGGTTCTTGCCGGCGAGGTGATGCATGTGAATATGCTCATGGGGTGTTTGAGTGTTGGCTTCATCCTGCTCAGTATCGAACTCGGCTTTGTAAAGATGGCCTTGATTGTGCGAGGAGAGTCTGTTTTTTTGCCCACACAACAGAAGAGCTTCGTCCTTTGTATATTTCTAGTGGATCGAGCGTGCCTTCTCCAAGGACTCCAGCATCTTCATTGGATATGGCAACAATGAGCCCACCTCTTTCCTCGGGATCTCCATCCACATTAATGATGAACTCGTTTTTCTCGTCGAGTTCAGGTCATAATCCCAGTCAAGTGAATCTGTCCACTCCTCCCATGTCTCCATCATCACCTGGTACATGGTCTCCATCAAATGTCCCTGCGTTACATCTTCCAGGAGGGAATTTTCACACAAGCCGATTGAGAGCAGCTTTGAATGCTCGGGACATATCAGTAGAAGTGCCTGATTTGGACTGTCAACTGGTCAATGAACTTTCATGCCTTTCACCTCGGGCTCTTTCCACACAGGCTTGTTTAAATGCAGCAGTCTCCAGAAATGGAAAGTATAGGAATATGGGACTCAGTGAGGCGTCCATTACTAGCCACGATGAGCTATTCAATCCAGAGCTCGTGTCTTCGCCACGATCGATGGTGCATGATTCACCCAGAATGCTTCAAATGGAACAGCTTCGTCGATCCTCACAAATGCATTCTCAATTGCAAAACCAGATAAACTCTCAAGTGTTCTCACCCTTGGTAGATCAAATGGCATTGCAAATGCAGCAAGCAGCTTTGGAGACCCAATTGCAAAGCTCTCCCCGGGTCCATACTTCGACACCCTTTAGCCTTGGGTCTCTTGGTCGAATGGCCTCTCTTGGAGTAGCCGATTCTGAGAGACAGAACAACCATAAGTTGGTTTCTTTATCTCCCTCGATAGTTGCTTTATCTCCATCAATGCCATCGGCAGCAGCACAAGCATCGGCTTTAGCACAGCATGAGAAGAAAAGCTACAGCAACAGTCCTCGTGAATTGGGTTGTGGTTACTCATTATCTGGTTGGGGTTCTCCCACTGGAAAACCAGAGTGGGGTGTCCAAAGAGACGATCTATCCAAGTTTAGAAAGGCATCGTCAATCGGTATCAAATCTGAGGAGCCCGATTTATCATGGGTTAATCGGTTGGTGAAGGATGGCTCTTCAGATGATAATGCTGACAGAAATGGCTCAATAAGTGGCTAGAGATGTGATACATGCGATTCAGGGGTCATTGGATTAATTGAATATACATGCAGTTGGATCGGTTTTGTAGCAGTGTTTTTTGGGTTGTCCAAGCTGAGGATCATTCTGTTTTGTTGTCTATTCTGAAAGAAAACTAACAGAAAAAAAAAGGAAGGGAAAAAAGACTAGAAAAAATTAGGATATTTTGAGGGGCCCAATCAAACCTAGGAAAGGACAGTCATTATTAAGTTTTTCTTCTCTTAGCAATTTTTTGATTTGTTTATTATCAGTTGCCCTGCCAATAAACGGCGGACAGTTTGTTTCGAGAATGGATCGGTCGTATTTGGTGCGAAAGCGCCCTGATGTAAAGTGGCGTGTTTTGTCTAGGGTTGGAAAACCAACCGGTGGATGAATCAACAGAGTAGATTTGATTGCAAATGCCCGGTAAAAATTTTCCCCTTATTTATCTACTAATGGTTGGACTAAACTTTAGTGTGAAAGCCAGTCTCAAGGAATTATTGGCAATATTTTTTGGTCTTCAAACTATAGGGTAAAGCTTTTATTTTTTCTGCAAATAAGTAGGTGTAATTTTCGCTTTTTCTTACAGACATATTTTAATCTGAAGTTCAATACATAATTTATATAACATTGATCATTTCTCATGCCCTCAAAAGGTAAATGGGCAAAATACTGAATGTATTTTGTGCTTGTTCCCCTGCAAGGTGCACTTCCTTGTAAGTCTGAGCAAAACCTTAGTAAATTGAGCAGATGTGGACATATAGATCTTTGATTGCAATTGCTTGGTAACCTTTTCCCCTGGTTCATCTAACCTTTGTTCTTACAGTTTAGTGTGAGAATCGGAGTCGTGGAAAGTGGTTCTGGGCCTCAAACTCAGAAAACTTGGAGTTTATTTATTTTTACATATTTTGGTATGACAGTGGAGAAACCATTGCAGTTGCCCTCGAAAAGCAAATGGGCGAAACTGCGGATGTTGGTTCACATGTTAACAAACTGAGCACAAATATCGATGGTAGTGCATTTCACCTTGGTTTTCTTGTGAGGGATGTGTTTGTTTTTCTTTGGTTCCTTGTCTTTGAATCGATTTTCGGGCTAGCATGCATTCTTCTGCGTGCGTTGTATTCATAAGGATTGTCAAAGTCAGATCTGGAGCAGGTTTAGGTCAGGGTTAAAGCTGTGAATCTGGAATCCATGGATGGCCCCAGTCTCTGGGGATTGAAGGTATGATCATCAAAACCTTTTTAAATCTGCAGAACTTGATTTCTTCCATCATTAAAAAGAATCCTCTGTAAAATTGGCATTGAGAATTGGAGCTATGGAGAAAATGAAGCTGATGTCTTCTAATGTTCTGTGGCAGTTTTTCTTGGAGTGGCAAAACAGAACAGAACAGAACAGAACAGGGTAGTAAAACCCCAGAAAAAGAAGGCCATTGCAGGAGTTTGTGTTTGAGTGATTGTTCTCATGATGGTATATCCATGAGAACCTGTGAGAAGTTTTGTATGCATGACCATGAAAACACTCTGCTTTGGGGAAAGCATCAGAGAGAAGCGCGGCGGAATCGCGATGCAGATGCAGGTGGGTAGGTGGTTTCCTCATGAAATATCCTGCACTTTGTACTGTGAAATCAACACACATTTTTGCTTGGTTCTACCTGCTTCATGCAGCAAGGCAAGTCCATAGCAAGAACATGAGAGAGAGAGAGAGAGAGAGAGAGAGAGAGAGAGAGAGAGAGAGAGAGAGAGAGAGAGAGATCACATGGAAGATGGGAAGTACAGACATGCTCGAAAGCAAGCTGACGACCACCGCTCCAATGCAAAGGAATGAATGGATGAATCAATGAATGAATGGATGAATGAAGGGATTTCTGTGGCAATTGTAAATGGATGAATCAATGAATGAATGGATGAATGAAGGGATTTCTGTGGCAATTGTAAATGGATGAATCAGTGAATGAATGGATGAATGAAGGGATTTCTGTGGCAATTGTAAATGGATGAGTCAGTGAATGAATGGATGAATGAATGAATGAAGGGATTTCTGTGGCAATTGTAAATGGATGGGAAAGCACACCAAATGGAACCTGGTCATGAACTTTAGCTCACAGGAAGGGGATGAGCTATGGAGAAGCTCGTGGTGATAGAATGCTTTTTTTTTTTTTTGTATACGGTTTAAAGAACAGAACAGAACAAGGTGGGTTGTTGTACCCTAAACCCTAAACCCTAAACCCTAAACCCTAACGATCGGCAAGCCCATGTAAGATCATCTCACATTTTGTTTTGGCGATGACGTTGATCAGCGTGCCATTCTAAGCGGGATCGAGGAGATAGAGGCAACAAGAGTGCAATGTCAAATATGTTCCGATAAGTCTAGGGACGAGGGTTTGGGGTTTTAGGGTTTAGTGATAATGATGAAAGAAACAACTCAAAGTAGATCTATGCTCGTGCATCGAAGCCCAGAAAAAGTTTTTCGGAAAGAAATTGTACCCAAGTGCCTTTTTGAGTGTGCAAGTTGATCAATTCATAATCAATAAATCTCTTCTCAATCTTCTAGCTTTGGTGTTCATATTAGCACTAATTACCTCCTCATTCTCTCTCGTTAACCATAGCCAAATCACCCACACAGTTTCATGAATCTGTGAGCATTACCACTTCACCTAAACTGAAACCCAGGACCTTGTACTACATAATCCAAGCCCAACCATTGATCAAATCATCATTTATAGTGACCACAAAAATCTTACATATTTCCAGATGACTCGAGTCTTAAGTAGGCGACAAGCTTGGTGGGCATAATTTTTAACTCATTTTTATTTCACAATTATTTTCCGCCCAAGGAAACAACACGGGCAAGCAGATGCTCTATCTCAGCGCTTATGTTTGGCACTTCTATAGATTTCATTATAGATATGCCACTTTCGCAAGGTTTTGATACTATTTTAACCATCGTGGATCGATTGACAGATGCGCGAAGTATTTCAGCATTATAGTCTTCCAGATAACAATTAGTGATTGTGGTCCACAATTTATTTCTCACTTTTGAAAGAACCTACATAACGAACTCTCTTCAGCATATCATCCCGAAACTGATGGCAAAAGAGAGCGTACAAATCAAATACTTAAGGAGTATCTTTGATACTTTATTAATCATCAACAAGATGATTGGAGTCATACATTAAATCTTGTAGAGAATCTTGTTTTGTTCTGACACTAAGCAATCTAAATCTAAACTACATTCGGCAATAAAGATTTGAATCCTACTATTGATTCACGAATCGATTTGATTGATGGATCAGCTGATTGCTCCACCTTACCATGGATTGATCCATGCAACTTGATGGATCGGTCTGATCTTATCTCGAGTAAACTCGGCAGTTGGGGCTGGTTGATTGACTTGTCGGGCAATTAAAATTGGCCCAATTAACGAGCTAACATCGATCGACACCATTGACAACCTCAAAAAGTTGTCAATTGACAAATAGTGTAAGATGATCAGACTGAACGGGTTCGAGTGCAATAACATAAAGGTAAGGATTGAACGGGTCATGTTTTCGGGAGTCGATCTGCAGTAGCTGGGTAACTTTTCTAGGTGTTCTCGTTCCTGCGAGCTAAATGTCAACCACATGTTTTTGTTAAAGAGATAGGGCTTCCATTGCCCAAGAGTCGTAGATGACACGTATGGCTGGCGAAATTGCGCGCAAATTGTAAAATGCAGATAAGAGCCTATATGGCTTGGGGATTTGTAACCATTTGACGAATTCGTTTCTTTTTCCATCACGTGCATGTAACGTTTAAGTTCCTCGATTTATTGACGCATTTAACTCTTGGAATTCATCGTCAAATGAGAGAAAGATGGAATTCAAAGGTTTTTACTGTGGCAAAGCCTCTATAGAACCCATGTTCACCGATCAACATGTAGCCCGATTAACTGAGCTAGGTCGTCTTAAAACTGCGTCAAAAAAAAAGAATTTGCCATAGCCTCCTCACGCATGCGATTAAGCTACGGCTCATACAGTTTAGTCAACATAGGATTTCGATCGCATCCGCCTCTATCTATCTACAGATCAACAGATCACTCGATCTTCAACCACTATCTATCTATATCTATCTATCTATCTATCTATAACTATCTATCACTATATATGTACATCAATAAACACAAATTTGATCTTGCAAGGGTTTGAAACTCTTTTGACCTCCAAAATCTGGACTTGCCAGGGCTTGAACTCATGACCTCTCTTCTTCTTCTTCTTCTTCTTCTTCTTCTCTTCTTCTTCATTTCCTCTTTCTTCTTCTTCTTCTTCTTCTTCTTCATTTCCTCTTTCTTCTTCTTCTTTCTTCTTCTTTTTTCTTCTTCTTTCTTCTTCTTCCTTTTGCTGCTTCTTTCCTCTTCTACGATTTCCACTGTTTTGGAATGCCACCATCGCCACCATCGCCACCATCGCCGTGCTCGTCACCGTCGTCGTCATCGTCGTCACTCCGAGCTCTCTCTGGCTCTGCTCCACCTCCATCCACTCTTTCTTCCGGCATCGCTGCTCCTAGATCCTCCCCCCCCCCCCCGGGTAAGTCCAGCTTTTGCACACTCCGTGTAAGGTAGAGACTAGTCGTAATAGAAAGGAAACGGAAGAAAAGGAAACGAAAAAAAGAAGCGGAGGAAGTAAACAAATTCAGTCTGATTTCTCCTCCGTGTACAGCAAAACCCGGTCTTGTTTTTCTTTTCCTGTGTAAAATAAATCGATCATAAGCACAGTAGGTTCTCTTTTTCTCTTTCTTTTCCGCCCCCCTTCCCCGTTCTGCAGCAGCATTAAGAAGCTTGATGCGAAATTGTGTCTCAAGACGCGGTATCACGGGATGTCATCGGCAGGCTTTGCTTCCTTGTGCACAAATCTTTGTGACGGATGTAGCTGCTCACTGGATTCCAATTTCAGTTGGAATTCCTTCCATGTCTGGTGTTAGCTTTTTCTCCAGCCATCTTCATTGCATTTGGTTTCAAGGAAGAAATCTTGTAGTGAAATTGGGGGTTGAAATAATAAGTACGAGGATCTTAGTACGAGCTTGAAGGTTTACAGATGCATCAACAATAAGGATGAAATATACAGCTTGCAGCAATGGAAACTTGTTTACAATGTTCAAGGATTAGGGTTTAGCAGCAAGGATGTATTTTTCTTACAGTTGAGTACGAACTGCAGGTAAAAGTCGGATTGGCAGTTCCAATCATCATTACATGGTTCTTTCCGGTGGCTGGATTGCATTCGGCTTGTGAGAAGAATTAAGCTTTTCATTTACCTAGAAGCAATACAGTAAGGACAATGTGCATTTTATGCGTGGCATCAAGATGGTCTCGCCGTACCATCACATTACTACCATGGTTAGTGATCCCTTTGATCATACTATGGGCTCTATCACAATTATTGCCACCTAGCTTCCGATTCGAGATCACTTCACCAAGACTGGCCTGCCTTGCAGTGCTTCTAGTAAGCCTGTGTTGGTATGAATTAGTAATGCCCAAACTTTCATCTTGGCGTGAACGAAGGCGAGCTCTCTTGAGAGAGAAAAAGCGAATTGAGGCACAAGAGGCAGCGAAATGGAGGAAGGAAGCAATACGCAGGTGTCGGAATTGCTATATGCCTTATAAAGACCAGAAGACCCCTGGCAGCGGCCGATTCATGTGTACTTTTTGTGGCCATGTCTCAAAAAGACCTGTACTGGATGTACCAGATGGAGGACAGCAAGTAAGTGGGAACATATCATCAATGGTCGGGTCTGGCATGGGATTTGCAAATAATGGCAGCAATATGGCTTTAAGAAGCCTGAGGATCTGGAATGGTAGAGGATCACAAGATAAATCTAGGGGATGGATCGAAGGAGTCAATTGGAGTATGAACAGTAATGCATGGTTTGGTTCTCCTTGGCCAAGCAATTCCTTCTATACTGGGTCTATGGCAGGTTGGACAGGTGCAGGATCTTTCCCAAATATGGGTTTCTTTGGAGGAGAGAGATGTTCAGCTGATGAATCATATTTTGGAGTCTTTTGGTTCCTATTCAAGATTATATCCCAGTTGTTGTTATTTGTGGCTTTTACAATGGGAAAGCTATGGAAACTAGGCTATAATGGAGAAGATGATATGGATGAAAGTCATCAGTCTTACCATAATAGAGGTGGATATGCAATTCCCTCTGCTGAAAGAAAATGGGAGAAAGCTCGTCGCAAGGCAGAAGAGAAACGGTTAGCTAGAATTGAGAAGGAACTGATGGAGGCTGAGGAAAGGAAGCAGAGGGAAGAAGTGGCTAGATTGGTGGAAGAGAGAAGAAGGCAAAGGGATGAAAAGCTCGAAGTAGAGAAAGAAAGTAAAAGAGTGGTGGTTGCAGAAAGGGAGAGGGAAGTGAGATGTGAGAGAGAGATGGAGAAGCGCAAGCAAGAGAAAGCCAAGGAAAAAGAGAAGGTAATGACAAAGGTAAAAATCAAGGATCAAGAGATGGATGAGTTGAGGAGGAAAAAGAGCAAGGAAAATGAGAAGAAGGCTGATTTAGACAGGAATGAAAATGAAGACATTGTTAAAGCGTTGAAACCATGTAAGGCAGATGTATGTAGCAAAGTAAGTGAAACTGCAGGAAAAGGTAATGTTTTGACTAAACCCACTTGCCTGAAGAACTTAAAAGGTGGTTCATTTACAGAACCAAAAAATGCAGTGGCCTCTAGTAAAAACACACCTTCTTTCTGGAGAAGAACTTTTTCATCAAGAAGCTTCAATAACGGTGGGAAAGTTTCAAAGACAGTAACATCTAGCACATCTTCATCTCTGAAAACATCGAAGTCATGCTTGACGCCGAGTGAGAAACCTGAGGGCTATGTTTCAGCATGGAATAAGATGCATTGGACAAATGTTTGGAGCAAGATACCAAAAAATGTCCCAGATGACGGTTTGGAGAAACTAGATAATAGCTGTCAAAGTTCAGATGTCTCCCAAGTGATAAATGAAGTCTCCAACAATGTAGATAACGGTTGTGAGGAGATGAATGTTATTTCCAAGAAACCTACAGTGGTTGGAAATACAGAAAAAACTGCTGATCGAAGCAGGAGTGGAGAGTTCAAAGATCTCATTGATGGCACTGTTGTATCGACTTCCATGGTAGAGAATTCTTTGCCTTTTTCTTTTAAAGCTAATTAGTCTTAATTTGTTGTTAAATTGATACTGATATAATACCTTCTTAATTGAATCATTGTAAAAGAAATTGGCACCAGAAGATCATGTTATAGATTATCAAAATCTGATGGGATTCAAGAAATGAGTCAAAAGTTAGGTTTTTATTAGAGGCCATAAAATAGGCATGTATCATCAATTGAAGCTAGATGTATGATCCGTCTGTAAAAGAGTGTATAGATTCTGATGCCGTCCATACAATATGGTAATATCACTGAAGATATAACTCCTCAAATTGGAACCCACAGAGCTTATTTGCTTCTGAATAAGGAAGTTGATATCTTACTAACCCCAAGGAGTGGAGTGCTAATATTTCTTTATTGATACTGAGTAGAAGAGGACATAATTAAGTAGAGCCCAAAAACTGCACAAAAATTAAATATCAAGAAAAATTGATATTGCTTTATTGGTACCATAAAATTACTGCCAAAACCAACTACAATTCTGAATATAGAGTGTCCAGGTACTTCCTATTTGCATAGTAGCCATAAGCCTGCAAATGCCGGCTGTCTAAACTGACTGTGCATCAGCTCTAAAGCTGAATTCGGAGCTTTTACTAAAAAAGACGGGCTTCTTTGATGAAGTAGGTTATGCTCCTGGCACAAGAAAACATCTCAAGATCTGAATGAGTTCCACAAACAGTATATGGATCAACCATCCTCGTAATTAGTACATCTGAGTGGTGCATGCTTCCATCGCTTATCAAAAGGCATTATCTTGGATGGTGAGGTAGGAAACGGCATACAATTCTCATAGTATAGACAGAAGTTACTTTAACTGATAGGAGTGTATGATCTACAGTTATAACTCAGCCTAAATTGATTTGATTTGTGTCCATTAGTCCATCTAACCTTAGGACATTGTACATCTTGCTTCATTGGCTATGTACATTTGTAGCTTTGCAGTTGTCTGCAACTCTCTTTTGCATGTCTCTTTTTTAATGGAGATCTTGTCTTGCTCGTTGTCTCAAAGAGTGGGTTACATAGCCTTCAATTTATAAGAGACAACATGGGACATACTTGATGTTTTTTGTACAATGTCAGATGCTGGTATTTCACATTTTAGGGTTTCGCCTTCTTTCCTTGGAAAATTTCTCCATTTCTAAGTCATGAATCATAACTCATATAGACTTGGTGCATGGAACAGAAAAATGAGAAGATATATGATGTGATATGCTTAATCCCTCAATGTCTTTTAGCTCAATTATCAACTTGTCTAGCTTCTTGACATGTAACCTCAAGTGCTCACTAATTGTGATACAGTGGAGGAAGGACGAGAACGTTTATTTATTTCTCTTTAATATGTATGTAAGCTGGGCATTTCCATACTGAATGCTCTTTACGCCCTTACATAGCCTATATAACCCCCTCACCCTATTAGCATGTGCACTCCGAACCTCAAGTTGGTGAGATGAAACTTGAAGGTGATCAATGAGAATCCTCAATGCATTTGGTAAGAGGACATAAGATATTTCAGTCAAGCTCAGCTCAATAAATGTATTTACTCTAATGGGTGATATAAAACTTGAAGCTGACAATGACAATCCTCAATGCATGTGGTAAGAAGGCATTTAAATATTTCAGTTCTACAATAAAACTCAACTCAAAATAGAACATCTTAGGTGAGAGTAACTTTAATGGTGAGATATTAAGGCTGTATATGTGTCTTGATCATGTGTAAGTGTGTAAATTATTAATCTCTAGACCATATTTTAGACCATAACACTTTACAAAGAGTTAGTATCACTCGACTGATGATGTGATTTAGATGACTCACAAGCACACCAAGATGATCTATCTTGCAATCGTTTATGTATTTGATTACTAAAACCATCTGTTTAGAGAGAGAGAGAGAGAGAGAGAGAGAGAGAGAGAGAGAGAGAGAGAGAAAACACTTTGCAGCGCAATGTCTCACAACAACCAATAGCACCTCCATCAAATCCTTCCGATTCATGGGATAATCCCTTCTCTGGTCCGATGTGCTTTCCACCTGTGGAATTACCTGTTGATTCAGCATACCGAGAAGTTACAAAACCTAGAATGGGAATTGACATCCATCAAGCTTCATATGTTGGCTCATCATTATTATCGGGGCAGTCATATTTTGGAGATACCATAGAATCGCCTCACACATCATGTTCTCTTCCATTAAGTGTATCAAGTTCTCTTAATATGATCAACTTTTCTGGGGAGGACATTCATCATTCTCTTGATGATATTAAGTCAAATGTGAATCTGAATGCCCTTTCTCCCTTGAATCTGGCTGGTGTGGTGAATCCTCCATCACATCACTGTCACAGTAAAAACCAAGATGACTGTATGGATATGATGGAGCCATGGAATGGAGCTCCATTCTTTGGTGAGAACATGAGTAATGATTCAAACCAACCCAGATGGAACCATTGGAGTACACCCCAGACACAAGTAGAATTTTTGCAGATGTCATGTTGGGATCCACCATTTCAGCATACAAGTGGTCAAATGAAGTCGATCTCAACAGATTTTGTGGATTCCAGATTGGATATGGGCTCACCAACTTCATCAAGTTTTTTCTCTCATCCACAGAATAACAATTTAAAACCATCCTATACTGAACCTTCTCATGCTCCCATGTTTGGTGGGAAAATGTGGACCCCAACAGCAAGTTCAATGGTAAATGCCTGGGAAGATGCAGATATGAACCAAATGATCCCTTCAGAATTTGTGGATTGTATTACATATTCAGTTATGCAAGATCCAGTAATTACTGCAGATGGTCATTCATATGAGCGATCTGCAATCGAAACATGGCTCAAGTAAGGAACTTGTTTTATAAATCTTGTTATAAATTTCCTTTTCATGCACATGTCCTGACCTATAGAATAAGGAATCCTTTATTCTTGAATATACCTTTCCTAAAAAACCTGAAGATAGAAGAACTATGCAAAGTTATGAAGATTGGAATTGATAGTGCTGGATATTGAGAGGGTTGCAACTCATTATTTGGGTTTTATGGGCTGTTATGGCCTCTTAACAATCAGTCTTCACTCTTCTCTTTAGTTTTTTGCATTTGAAATCTAGATTTTTCCTGTATGAGGATTTTCCCCCTCTTTGCTTGAATGGGACAAATTATAAATTTCAAGAAACAGGAAGAATGCTTACCATAGAATAGAGTTTTGGAATCAGGTGATTTTTAGAATGCTGGAACAAACGCCTATCAAAACAACTTTATTTTATATAATAATAATCATAGGAAGTGGAGCAAAGGCTTGTCGATTCAGAAATGTGTTCTACAGACTCTACTAAGAATTTATACTTAGGGTTCCAGCTTCTTTATAATTATTGAGCTGTAATATAGACATGCCAGGTGGCACTTCCAAACAACTCTTAATTTTGCCGTACCAAGATCCTTTGAATCCTCTTTTCCTAATCAATTTGGAGAAAGTTTTAGGATATCCCCTAGTGTAATCAAAATGACTTAGTCTATTTCTGATAAAAAAAGATTTGACATGTTGGACTAGTAGCTCTAAGTTCATCACTTTAATTGATGTATAAAACCAGAAAGTCAGTTTTGAATGGGACTTCAATGCTTAAGAAAATTAGAGCCTATTGATTTGAAGCAGATAACATTTTCTTCTCGTAAGCTACTGCACCATGAACCAAATATAACACATAAACAGAATTGTTCTTGCCAGGGTGATGCATCCCTTGTATGATGCACACGGTAGAGTATCTGATATGTTTATCATAAGTTACAGATGCTTTGGCACTAGTTCGTTACAATTACTTTATACTAGAATGTGGACATTTTGAAGTATTCTCTTATTAACAAAACCAACTTATTTATGTTGGCAGATCTCATGATACCAGTCCTAAGACTGGAGAAAAGTTACCACCGCCACCTGGAAGTGATGGCACTGGTGTCGACAAGACATTGCGGCCAAATAACATTCTTCGTAGTCAGATAGTTGAATATATGAAACATGTGACACGAGGGTAAGAGCTGCAAATATTTCATTTCACTACTTTCTTATACACCTTAGAGGGATATGAGATAATTTTATACCTATAAATGTTAAGGTCTAATTGAGCTCTAGGGCAGCCTTTTTATTCTTAATATAATAGTATAGCTCTTTGCTGAACAGTCCTTCCTTGTGGCAAGCTTTGAACAGATCTTTATTAATAGTTCTTCCTTAGTAGCAATTTCTGTGTCTGACACAGTCTGGGTTCTTGTTATTTCGAACACGGTTCTTGTGACACTGCAGCTGTCCTTCAATGTCTGTCAATTGTGACAACTGGCTGTTGGCTTTCTTCATTTTCTGCAATAACATTTATGCTGGACTGCAAAATAATTTGCGGGCTCCCGGTGTAAAATCCATTTTGTGAGAAAATACTGCTCAAGCATGGGCCTTTCAAGATTGAGATATTATATGCATCATCAAAACCATGAATAGATTTTTAGGGCTAGACATTTTCCAGTTAGATGCTAGGTTGAAATGATCTATTTGCTTTTTTTTAGGATAGAAACATCATTGTCATATCACATGGGGAATACTGAAAACTTTGAAGCCCTTCAACTGAATTCAAATGACAATCTTCTGAGCCACAAACATACATGTACCACATTTCTTAAATATTCTCATAAATATTGGGGTATATCCTTCAAAGCCGTCTAAATAACTATTTTGTGAACATAAATATATACTCTTATCATCCTAAATATGCTTAAATGTATTTGGAATATGTGGAGTTTCCTAGAATTAGATATACATTGGTTTATATGGACAAATGGTCTTATATTATGTGCAAACTACCTCCAGTGACTTGTAATAAGAGAGATTACAAGTACGCATATGTTATCAAGAGGAAACTTGGATGCTAATAGGTTGCCAATATTTGACCGGTAGATTTGTAGTTGGGTTGGCATTCAAGCATGACCAGTTTATTTAATAGTGCCTATGTGATAACTATCTGTTGGTGGTGACTCTTTTGTGTTCTCCCAGGGAAACTTTCCGGGAAGTAGTGCATTCCAAATTTCCATTCCTTACTTGCACTCTTGTTTACAGCCACCTTTGATGCATCACTTGCCTGGTCTGACACATGCACCTTGCTGCAGATGTTTTTGGGACAGGATAAAATACAGTATCACAAATGTAAGCAAAAAAAGAAGAATAAAATAGATGTCTGATTAAAACTTCATGTTTCATTTTGTAGGATGGGAACACATGGACCTATGGTTGATTCTGGTTGGAATGGCAGCACCTCTGGAGTAAACAGCTCTTTATGGTTAGCAGCTGAGGGGGATGACCCACAGATAAGAGGCCTCTATCCAAACCGAATGTTAGGAACTATATGGTCTTATGGTGAATGAGGAATCTGATTTGCCTCTGTATATGCCTGTTCGGACAAGTGTTCATCAGTGTTTTAATACGATGAACTAAAAGCTTAATGGAAAATTTTTGTTTAATTCTTAGAATCCTACATTGCGTTTCTGTCTGAACTAGCACTTCTATCTCTCTCTCTCTCCCCAAAATTGTGCTAAGGTATTTTTTGACTATCCTGTTCCAAGGCTATGAGTTCGAACTCCCAACTCGACTCATGAATAAGTGATGCAAGCTTGAGCTGAGAGATAGGCATATACTTCACAATGCTAGACTTTCAAGGTGCATTCTCAGATTTGCTTGAAATTGAATGGAAGCTTGATGATTTTGTACTTGATATACAGGAACCAAGTCATCCCTTTTTGAGCCTTTTGAGCCTTTTGATATGATACTAATAATTTCCGGCGCAGGACTAACAATGTGCTCCGAAACTTGTAGGGAAACTCCATGATACGCGACTGGAAAGGTTCCCTTCTTAACCCTAACTTCAGTCTCATGGAGCCTCCATAAGATATTTCCATGTTGGGCTCAAATATCTCTTGCCAGTGAAAAGGGAAGCAAGTATTTGGTTGTCAACATTTTCCAGAGTACCCGCTGATGTTCTCTCACTCTGCATTTTGATGGTGATTATAAGATATGTCTAGATTAGTTTGATGATCGTTGTGGGAGGCATATAAAGATGTGGGAGGGCAGCAGAGCAACGTGCCTTCCATACAACGCGACAAAGAGGTTAGTTGCCACTGGTTTTTGCTGCAAGGTGATAATTTGAGATTTACTTGATGCTGGAACTTGCTCCAGTTCATCAACCTCTGCAAGTGGTATTAATTGCAGGCTGGTGATGAACTAAACTGTTCCCCATGAGACCAAAGGCTTGAGTGCAGGAAAATCCTCAATACTCTGGCTCAAGTTCTTTTGCAGCTTGAGGGCACAGACCTAAGAGGGTTTTATACCATTTTCAGTCTCATGATCTGATGCTTACTTTCTGGATTGGCTTTGTACCTGTGTCTGTCCTCAAGCTGCAAAGAGCTCGAGCCAGAATATCGAGGCTCGAGTGCAGGAAAATCCTCCATAATCTGTGTTGTGCAGATGATGGAAGCTGTGCAAAGTCGATCATCATCCTTGTAAGGTGGTAATCTGATGCTTGCCTTATTCCAAGCGTTCGATCACAAATGTCTTGTACCAAAGGGGGTTGCGATACCTTCGGCTCTTCTGATTGCCGGTGTATCGATTCCGTGTCTGGGGCACCATTATTGTCAACGATAAGGGAACGTCTGATATCGTTCAGCAATCCGAGTTCTTGGGCAATCTGGTTTGTCAGCAATGTGGAGCCCAACCATACTTATGTTTTTGTTGGCAATGAGCAGGTTCCGATGGCTCGTGTTTATGTGATCCTCTGTTCTTGCGACTTGGTTTGGGCATTCGGATGGGCCGATGCTCGACAAAGTCTCTCTCTGATTGACCATGAGCTTGCGACTTCCGTTGATGCTGTGTTCGATGTCTGTTTGCTTTACATGGATTGTCAAATGGCCAGCGAAATCGAGGAATGATTGCCCCCGATAAAATGGTTCTTGTTGTCGAGTATGGTTTCATTTATCGGATTTGGATTTTGCAAAGTTTTCCATTGGAGCTAGAAGAGAACCAGCTTTTGCAGTGCAAGGGCAAGAAGGAACTCTCTTGCATCGGACGCTCGAATTCTCGGTAGTTCGACTCGGCTAAGATCAGCATCGCATCGCTCCGATCGGATGAAAGAGCGATGCAACTTTGGCTCGCCCTAATAGGCATGGGAAAGCAGGAAATGTGCCGAGAGAACGCGGAACAAACTCCGAACAAACAGATCCCGGGGTTATTTACGTTTGCCGCTAACATTATACGTTGGGCTTCCCGTGGCGCCGATCATCTGATCGTAAGTTAAGTTTGTTCTCCACTTGGTGCTGATAACAGCTGCTTCTGGTGAAATAGGGTTTACGGTTTAGGGTTCGCATCTTCAACACGGGGTGAAATAGGGTTTACGGTTCACATCTTCACATCCTCAACATCTGCTTCTGGTGAAATAGGGTTTAGGGTTTAGGGTTGACATCTTCAACACGGGGTGAAATAGGGTTTAGGGTTCACATCTTCACATCCTCAACAGCTGCTTCTGGTGAAATAGGGTTTAGGGTTTAGGGTTGACATCTTCAACAGAGGGTGAAATAGGGTTTAGGGTTCACATCTTCACATCCTCAACAACTGCTTCTGGTGAAATAGGGTTTAGGGTTTAGGGTTCACATCTTCACATCCTCAACAACTGCTTGTAGTGAAATAGGGCTTAGGGTTCACATCTTCACATCCTCAACAGTTGCTTCTGATGAAATAGGGTTCAGGGTTCACATCTTCACATCCTCAACAGCTGCTTCTAGTGAAATAGGGGTTTAGGGTTCAGATCTTCACATCCTCAACAGCTGCTTCTGGTGAAATAGGGTTTAGGGTTCACATCTTCACATCTTGAACAGTTGCTTCTGGTGAAACAGGGTTTAGGTTTAGGGTTTAGGGTTTAGGGTTCACATCTTCGCATCCTCAACAGTTGCTTCTGGTGAAATAGGGTTTAGGTTTAGGGTTTAGGGTTTAGGGTTCACATCTTCACATCCTCAACAGTTGCTTCTGGTGAAATAGGGTTTAGGTTTAGGGT
>JBBBWG010032197.1:46258-61258 GCA_037176905.1 Azolla pinnata | reverse complement strand
CAAGCAAGATTGCATCGAGCTCGGCCAGAAGCTCGAGACCCTCGAGAAGCTCTTGCGGAGCCTCTCGGACCTCGTCCAGCAGGAGGCAACCCCCGGCTTCTATGTCCGCCCTGCGCAACGCATCCTTGCAGAAGCGTCTCTCACCCTCGAGAAAGCCCTCGTCTTTCTGAAGAAATGCAAGAAGACCGAGATGCTCAAGAGGATGGTCAACATCGTGGCATCGGCAGACATGGGTAGAGTCAAGAGTGCGATCGATAATGCCGTCGGCGACGTGTCATGGCTCCTCAGCATGTTTGCAAGCGGCCGAGATGGAAGGAAAGGCCGCATGGAAGAAGGTCTGCCCCCGATTGCGAGCACCGATCCGATGCTCGCATGGGTATGGTGCCAGATAGCTCTTGTTCATATGGGCAGCCCTACGGAGAAGGAAGAAGGTGCAAGCTATCTGGCTTCAATGGCATCCGATAAGGAGAGGAACAGGGTTCTTGTGATCGAGGAAGGAGGGATCCCGCCATTGCTTAAGCTGCTTAAGCATGGAATCACGATTGGTGGCCGGCTCGCTGCCCTTGATGCCCTTGCAGCATTAGGAGCCAATAACGAATCGTTGCAACAAATCCATGACCATGGAGCAATCCCTATATTCGCCCGGATCCTCCGTGATGGACCGATGAGAGTGCAAGTGAAGCTATCTTGGGCGATTGCGAAGATGGCGTCACGAGCTCCAGATGCCACTGCATTCTCGACTGAGACAATCATCAAGCCCCTGGTCTCCCTTCTGGTCTTAGAGGCAATGAATACGGGGACACATAAGCTGAGCGGGGACAATGCCATGTATTCTTCGGCAAAGGTCAACACGATGCTGAGAAGCGCCTCGGTCGTGGAGGAGAAAGTTGGATGGAACAAGATGACGACAAGTGTAGGATCTGACAATGGGCAGCTCGATGATCAGTGGGACGCTAAATCAACCATATCCGACTTCTTCATAGATAGGAAAAATGGTAGGCTCTCGATGAATCTCAGCTTCAATATGTCAATGCAAGATCAGAATACCCGGCATCCTCACCACTCTCGAGGATTTAGCGACTCGTATGACATACATGCGCTATCAAGGCGAGAGCATCAAAAGAAGGGGTGGGAGAATGAAGATCCTGAGATGAAGAAGGATCTCATGGCGCAAGTTACTTTGGCTTTGTGGAAGCTTGCAGAGAACAATGTAAAAAATTGCCGGAAGATTGTGGAAGCCAAGGCGCTTGTTTGTTTGGTGAAGCTGATGGAAAATGAGAGTGACGAGATCTTGAGGAAATCTGTGATGACTGTGATGGAGATCACAGCAGCGGCTGAGAGGGATGTGGAGTTCCGACGGTTTGCATTCAAGAAGAATTCTTCGTCTTCTCAAGCCGTGATAAATCAGTTACTTAGGCTCATACAAACTGGGCCAGTAGATGTGCAAGTTCCATGTTTAAGAGCTGTTGGATCACTGTCACGGATTTTTCCAGCCAAGGAATCAAAGGTTATTCATCCTCTGGTACATCAGTTACGAAACACAGACCCTGAAGTGGCAGCAGAAGCTGCTCGTGCTCTTGGAAAATTTGCACATTCCTCTAATTTCTTGCATCTGGAGCATTCCAAGGCCATTGTGGATGCGAATGCGGTTCCACTACTTGTGCAACTCATCAGCTCTGATCATGATAAAGATATCCAAGTGCCGGCTCTGATTCTAATCTCTTATCTAGCCATACATGTGGGGGATAACAATGTCTTTCGTGAGTACAGCATACTTAAAACGCTTAAAAATCTTGCTCGCTCCAGTGTAGCTCAGATACAATCAGTCCAGGAAGTACTCTTTACTGCGTTACAATATCTTGAACTGAAATCGTGAGCATTGACGTAATGAACTGTATGATCATGCTCTTTGATATGAGTGCAAGTTGCCTCAACTATTGATATGGGATTTTGCTCAAATTGTTGTGTTAGGGGCTTGCCATCATCATATATAAATTCAGAATGACTTTAAGTATTGAGCTTGGTTCACCAATGTTGTAGAGGATAATCATCTGTGGTCTATCTTGCAATGCTGATCCCTCCAATATCTATCATCTTCTACTATAGGGATTTATCCTTGAGAGGATGCTTGCAGTGAGAACAGTATAAATGTTTTGGAAATGTTCCAATGAGATGATACAGCAATTCAGAAATGCCTCCAACAAAAGAAATCTGTTTTGAGTCATTTCTTGAGTTTGCATCCAATCTTAGTGTACCATATTGAATAATGCAAAAGTGTTCAGTTTTTGGACGTGCATTTATGGGGTCCAGAGTGATAACTTGTGTAACAGTGTGAAATATGTGCAAAGTTTCTGTGACATGTGTAAAATAGATGCGATAGAAAGTGAGAATAGAAGGAAGCAGTTGTTTTGCAAAATATGTTCAATAAATTTGGGGGAGAAAGGCAGATAAGACCTCCGAGATCAATCAAGCAGAATATTTGTGAACGAGAGGTTCTGTGATCTACACATTCTCATGCACATTTGTATGTAAAGATATATAGGTGGATGCCAGGGAAAGAAAAGTCATAAAAGACCAAATGAGAAAATATGTTATCATATTTGGGCACTATCAAGTGCTAGAAGGAGGTTTCCATACTGTGTTACTCGCATATACCTTGAGGTTGCCTCTTTAGGCCAATTTCTTATGATGAAACCTGCATATATGGGTCCACCAGTGTCAAACAAAGTTATTTGTTCATCGTTTTTGCATGCATTGAGTTTTATCTGCTATGAATCTTAGGATATTGTTGTATAATGGTAAAGATGGAAATTTTCTAGGAGATGCAAACCGTGTATCTGTATTGTGGCTCTACATCCTTATGCGCCTTATGTCCTTATGCACCATACAGATTCTAACATGAAGCTCTTCTTCTCACAACACAGCTGCTCATTTACAGCCTCTAATGCTACTAGGCATGTGTGGCTGTGGCCGGTGTGCTGACTTCCATCTATCTTTCTTTACCTGTGCGTTGGTAGTTCTTAGTATACATGGAATATCTAAGTTCTTTGAGATATCGTCAACATGAGCCATTGCACTTTGAGGTGGTCACATGTGGATTTCTTTCCTGTGATAATGAGGGGACCATCTCTATAAACAGCTTATTTTTCATTATAACTTTCAGTTTTCTTTGGAGAGAGAGAGAAAGAGAGGAAATGGAAAGCATAGATCAGTAGCGTTACTGAGGGTAATAAAAAAGGTCATGTATATCTTCATTTTTTTAATATCAGCCTTTTTCTATCTCACTCGGGCCTTCTCCAGATCATGCTTTGTAAATTTAGCTGTTGATCTATGACAACTCTACTTTTGCATTCTCTTTTTGGGATCTAATTGCTTCATTTTATTTTATGTACAGGATATCTACACGTATCGATCGGGTGAAACCTATTTATGCGGGGCAACGGATCTAATTGCTGGGCTCAAATTATTCCTCACAATGGTTTTCATCAGCTGATTCAGGCCCCTTCTCTGTTGCAGAATCTAATTGTAGCAGAATTAACTGCGCGCCATCGTTAGAGGTGGCTAGAATGATCTCATATATTGCTGGAGTGTTCTGGGTTTAGTAACCCACCAAAACGCCCTCCCAGATAATAGAAGTTTCCAAGTCATGTTCTTATCGTCATTGCCAGTCATTTCTCTCATCCTGTGCTGTTGGAAGCCATCTTCCATGAACAGAAATGGGTCTTCACTGCTCTATAGAGAAATAAGAAATCTTTGAGAGGGGATTTTGTTAACTTTAATGTGATTGGGCTAGCTTTAGCAGATCAGGCAGGAGATGCTTTACAAGCAAAGATTGGCAACAACCAAGTGCATGATAAAATTTGGGAGCTGGCGCAAGGTAAATAAATTGCTGTGGTAAACAAGCATTAGCTGTTAGTACGTAGGAAGTACAAAGCACATAGGCTTGTGGAAAATTGTAGATTTTCACTGTATCTATTTGAACATTAAAGAAGTCAGTGTATCGTATGTTTGTTTGTGCCATCAACTCTAAGCCATTATTGTAGAACGTCTGGTAGATTTAGCTGTTTGGGTTTATGACAGGAGAAGAGCCAAGGTGCCACACAATTCCAATTTGACATGACCAACATAGAGTTCCTCTATCTGTTGGTGAGTTTGGGGTTTTGGTCTTGTTCAGTTAAATTTCAAAAGATTTTGACAGCTTGTTTGAGCCTCCCCAGACTGTTCTGACTCTTGCGACTTCAAGGAACATCCACAAATTTGTTTTTAGCATCTCAGTTGAATTTACTGCAAAGTTAGCTCCACCTTAACACCCACATCACTTCTTCAAGTTATCAAATCATATGTGTTCTAAATAACAACAGTTCCTTTGTTGTGTCTGGCATCATGACATAATTCTAAATTATGTGCAGATACAGCAAGAGTCGCAAAGATCATGCTTGAACTTGGAGATATCTGAAAGGAACATCGAATCAGAAAGAACATTCCATCGATATTTGTAAACCTTTTTGGAATTTGATACCGTTTGTGTTTGTATTGCTAAGACGTTATCTACGCAAAAATCTTTAGATTTATGCAGATATTTGTATGGCGATGGCAATATTGGGTATTAACTCAAATTTGTAAATGTTCATACGAATTCAATAAAAATATATTGATGATGCGCTATTTAGTTCTTATTGGAGCATTTGGCAGTCAAACTCTTTCTCTACAGGATCACAACTTTTGAAGAGTTTTTCCTTCCTAATTTGAGCTTGAAAATACTGGGTATACAATGTGAAGTATGGTATCATGTGTTGATGCATTACAATGTATTATGCAACATTCAGTGATGGTGGTACTACCAATCTGCCAGGATGTTCTGTTATAAAGGGACCATTGGTTACGATCATACACACACATGCATATCTATTTTTCTTGTTGCAAATTTTCAATGGTTTATGGTTTTGAAAGTGAAGATTGTGTGGTGTATATCCGTGGCAATGCGAATGCATCAAGTCTGAAACGTGTTGTTAGTGTGGTAATTGCTTCAGAAAATGCAATGGACAATGGACAATGTCTGATCTTCAGAAAATGCAACCCATTGCATGATCTAATGAAATACAATTATAATAACATGAAAGCAGAAACCATCTCTTGCTCTTGGGGGGCTGTTCATTCCTTGGAAGTGATTATGTCTGTGCATCAAAGCAATTGAACCGTTTTTGAGTATGACCCATGAGAGTAGTCCAGTTGATTGATAGAATTGCCTAAAGCTTGGATAGCCAAAGAATCAAAATGATCCATGTGTGTGCCTTATCATAATCACAAATGGGCTTTCACAATGATACATTTTTCAATCGGAGTTTACAGTTTACATTACCTGTGCATTGGCCAGTATGACAGACCATTGCAGCATCTGCTCCAGACTAAGCATGAGATACGCAGAGTATTTTACAATGAAAGAGTTGAAAATCCACAGCCATTCTGTGCAACAATTGCAAATGCTGTACTCTGATTGCATTTACTTGAAATCCATGCAGGGTTTACAATGAATAATTTGCTAACATACATCTTCAGAATCAGAGAATGCCCTCTTTTGCAACAAGGAGATGAAGTTGATATATAGATTTGGGTATATAGACAGACATATACGGCCTTCGCATTCCAGCCGATCAACCAAATATATAGCCTTCACCATCACAAACATTCTACACAGTCTACAACAAAATGGCAACAGCAGCAAATTTCAAATTTACAGTGAGGTTACATTCTAGCCGGCAGCCTTCTACCGCTATCGAATTTTGAGGTAGTAGTAGTTATCGTATAATGTTTTTCCTTCACATCTTCACAAGCAACACCACATCAAGGACAAAAGGGCATATCTATTTTTTCCTCGGGTGAATCGAGTGAGTGAAGCATACACAGCATTTTGTTTTTCCTTTTAAACCTTGTTGTTATCACCCCTTTTTTAAGAGAAAAAAGAAAAGAAAATGTGAAATACTATTGAAAAAAAGAAACAAAAAAAGAAAAAGGAACACTATTGCCAAGTCATCTGATGCTTGAAGCCAGGTCTGTTATACTGGTCAAAGCCACCATCAGGATCTTTCCTTTTCAGTACACCACCCGATGATAATGATGACGACGGCAGCGACGATGATGATATTGATGATGATATTGATGATGATATTGATGATGATGATGATGATCCAGGCTTCAGATAAGGAAATTGGGCATTACATACGCTGTCCCTGGCTCGTACATCAGGACCAGCATTCAAGTCTAGGTTAGGTCTTACCCAAGGAACAATGGTGGCATCGCCTCCTTGAACTTCTGCACCCATGCCACCTATGAAATAAGGCCTGGCGGCATAGTGCGAGACCTGAGGTGGACCACCACCTGTTGGGAAAGGCGACGTAGAAGCTATGACATGGGGTGCTGTCATCGTGGTGGAGCTTCCATTGTTGTATGTCAAGGTTCCGTTGTATGTAGAGCTCACATTGTATGCAGAAGCAGGTGGTGGAAATCCAACCCCAAACGGATACCCTCCATATGAGAACGCAGGTGGAATCGTGGTCGTATAAGAGATACCTGATGTAGTAGTACTCGCTGGATATATATCGACGCTATTATACGGCCCAAGGCTTTGGGCTGCGGTGATAATAGGCCTTGAGCTTGGTAGAGAGTATACAGAATCCGGTCTTTGGTTAGGAAATGCAGGAAACATCATCGGGGAAGAAACAGAGATTGCTGGATAATACCACCGACTAACATCTGCTTGATTCTGAATTGTCCCCACAACAGCAGCGCCACCCACTGGCATAACAGGATGATTATCAGCATCCTTACGTGGCTGATGATGCGGAGCAGCCTCTTCTTGGTCTAACCCAGGTCCATCATTCAAATCAAAGTCGAGGAGCACCCGAGTTGCACCACTACTACTCTCTGGAGCGACATTCACAGCAGGGGCCATACCTTCTTCGCTCTCATCTACCTGATTCAAATCCAACTCCGGCCTCAATGATGTCGTCAAAGGGATGTCATTTGATGCATCTTCGATACCTCTTTCGTCTGCAATATTAAGGTCGATATCCAGGAACCGACTTGATTGTTTAGCATTCTGACCAGCATCAGTTATTATGTTGGTTGCATTAGCATCCAGAGGCAGTTGCCCAGTTTCGGAAACACGACGTGGTTCAGCAGGTCTGAATGCACTTGTTGCAGCAGAGCCTTTCCATCCTAGCTCTGCCTTTGTTTTGACAAGATCAGACGGAGGTATGAAAGCCCCTTTCGTTGCTGAAACAGTGGCAATTGGGGCTGCGAACGAGGAAGCTTGAGGAGTTACACCTGAGCTATTGTGGTCAGAAGACATTACGACAGGACTCGGACTTGGCTGCTCAATGTTGTCATTAATGACATCTTCCGTATCAAACCCTTCATTCAGATCAAATACCGGTCGATCAGCATCTTTTATCAAATGTTTTGTATTCTCACTGGATAGAGACCTAACCTCACTACTTAGCACAGTTTCTTCCATTGCCAAAACCTCTGCACCTATAGACTGTGCGACATCTGTAGATGCATCCCCATTGCTAACACCCTTGTTATCAACAGCCTGAGCACAAACAGGAGATCTTTCCACATGCAAATCCATGTTTTCTTTCTGCAATGAAGGCACTTCAAGTTCCATTTCAGTAACTGCTGCTGCAACCTTGTTTACTTCAACCTCACTGCTTTGTGGGGCGTTTCCTACATTCACTGCATTTGTATCAGACTGTGATACATCATCAACAAGAGGCCTGTCAACTTTTATATCTTGTAAACTTGCATCAGCACCTGCATGTACACTCAAACTAGTTCTAACATCCTCAACTGTAGGTTTATCTTTACATTCATCTTCATCTCTGCAATGGCCAGTTTGTCCCCTCAATCCTGGTTCAGCTTTGGGCAGGCTATTTGAGATGTCATCATCATGTACACCAGATCTACTTAACCCTTCGATTTCTTCTTTAACCTCATTAACAGATTTATTTGAAATCTCGAGGTCGTCTTTTTGCAGCTGTTCTGAGGTGGTCGTCATGCCAGCATTTGAGTGACCTAGAGACTCCTCTGCAAGGGGATTCAAAATAGGTGACTTTGGTCTTTCGTCCTCCAAAGAAGGTGCTTGTGCATTCTCTAAAATAGCCCCTGCAGATCTTCGACTTTCAGAGACCGTTGTAGTTTGCGTCAAAGTCCTCTCACTGTCAAGCACAGTGGTGGTGGTGGAGGCTTCTTCCAGAACTTTCTTTTCACTTGAAGTGGTTGCACTGCTTTGAAGCAAACATCTCTCACTACCAGAAGTAGTGGGTGTGGTTTGTCCTGAAAATCTCTCACTATCAGAAGTGGTTGTGGTGGCATGTGCCACTTCCAAAGAATTCACATGACCCATATCAATAGATAAAATAGGCATATTTTCCTCATAATCAGATTCTCTTGACAGAACTTTGGGTTCAAGATCAAGGGTGCCAGGTCCCATTTTTGTGGGATGATCATGCACTTCTTTGACTGTTGGTGAAATCGCATCCTTGGCATCTTCTATAAGTCTATTTTTGTCTAGAAGTGAGCTGTTTGACACAGTTTGGGGATCTTCTATAAGTTTATTTTTGTCTTGCAGTGAACTAATAAACACCCCTTGGGGATCGTCTATAGGCTTGGCAGCCTCTTGCGGACGAGATACTTTACCTGATGTAGCAGCAGACTCCGAGGATCCATTTATGATACTTTTGTCACCTGAAAACATAAGAATAGCACAGATCAAGACACGTCACAATTTAAAATTTCTAAGAACACGTGATCATGCACTATATACCATCTTCTTGTTCAAGATGCTCGCATGCTGGATCAGCTGAAACTATGTTCTGTATTGTGGGCTCCGTTGCAAGATGAGGACACCCTTCTTTACCAGCAGAAACTTTCTCATGTTCAGCCCCCTCTGATGTTGCTACACTTGCTAATAAACCAATTCCCCCTTCAATGAAGTTAGAAGTACTCGGGGTATCAGTAACAATTTTTGAAATTGTGGGCACACTTTTTGTAGTTGCTACATGTGCACTCTTTATGGTCATCATCTGTGAATCTAATGGACCTTTGCCACCACTCTGGTCCATATGTTGTTTCTCAATGCTGGATGACTTGCAATGCACTTCATCTAGCATATCTGTATCTGACCTATCTATTTCTTCTTTAGAATCAGCCTTAGAGCTCGCTCTATTGGTGGAATTGCTATTGCCACCACATTTGGCATCCCCACTAGTGTCTGGAGAATGAACAGGAGCTCTACTACTTACATTGACGGAATCATGTTTATCGATTGATCCTGGTGAAGATAACCTGTTGTTAGCTACACTAGTAGCATCAACAAAAGAGCCACCATTAACGCTATGAGCTGGACTTCGAGCTGGGTTAGGGATCCTTACAATTAACCTTTGATTGTTAGGCGTTTCCGCTCGACCTCCTCCATCAGACATTCCTTTGTCTACAGAAGTAGAGCTGCCCTTCTCTGTTGTCGAGGTTTTGTGCTTTCCACTTGTCTCTCTCTGAAGTCTTGGAGAGAGAGTTGAGGTATGGCTTTTGCTAGAATGGCTATGTCCAAGTCGCAACGATGTGGCAGAGGATCTATTGGCCAACGGTGTCTTCACCTCTTCCTTCACAGACCCGAATCCTTTTCCTGCACCACTACACCAGGACTGGCTATTCGTATGTGATTGACTAGAACTGCAGCTTTTCTCTTCCTTGATAGGAGCAAGAACTTCATTTGGTACACTAGCATGGGCCTTCACAGTGTTATCTTTGGGTGTAAGATGTGACGATAGGTTATACTTTGTATCTACACTAGAACCACAACCATTTAACGATAGTTTCATCGCTGGATTGTTCTTCACCGTGCGTACTTTTGAACCCTGAGTATCACTGGAAGGCTTAGAAGGCCAAGTCGGTGTGGTACTCAATCCAGATTTACCCTCATCTGAAGAGTTCATCTCTGACTCCACTCGTTTTTTCCATGTATCAACGAGTTTTCTTGCTTTCTTCTGGATTTCAGTATTCTTGTAGTTCTTAAGGTTATTAACCGACTTTCCAATCATACACGTTTTCAGTGCATCCAGGTCCACAGGCAATTTATCTAGTGCACGCAGTAACGTCAACAGAAGATCCTCTAATCCTTTGTCGCTCTCTTTGGGACTTCCGTCTCCAAGCTTTCCCTTATGAGCTTCTTGTAACCAATCATCTAGTACAGGAAGAGCTCCTAGTTGGACAAGGTGAGTGAGGCAGTCTTCCTTCTCTGTTGCAGCAATTATGCTTGCTAGCAATGCTCTACGAGAAACAACATCTGCCATCTTTTTGCAACCTTCATTTCGTTCCTGTGTCATGACTTGAACAAGCTGCTCTACCAATGACATGCTAGAGAGACCTCTTTCCTTCTCCTTATCCACCACGGCAGCAAAATCCTCAAAACGCATTCCACTGTTTTCTTTTTTTGAATCTGGTTCCTCCACCTTGACAAGCTTCTCACGCTTGCCTGAATCGGCATTCTGATCATTCCTATCTCTCTTCTTGCCTCTTACTTGGTTAGATAGAGCTGGATCAGCCTTTGATGAAGTGGATGTATTTGAAGCCCTCTGAGAGATCCCTTGTGAATGTGCACTCGTTTGCATGTCTTGTTTGGTTTTATCCAACAACTGGTCTACTTCTGCCTGATGTTCCTGTGGTATATTGAATAGTAGAAGAAATTTTGAGCATTTCGGTGCTCTCTCACATCATGGTTGAACAATTTGTAAGGTATACAAGTCTGAACTACTTACATCTGTATAATCTTGCTCGGTAAGCCAGTATAAGCACTTGTTCGCAGTATCATACACTCGCCTGCATATGAAGGAAGGAAGACCGGGGGGAAGGTTGCTGCCCTTTCGAAGAAATGCGACTTTGCAAGGGTGAAGCAAATATGCTGCCGATATCTCATCCTTATGGAAGGAATAAAATATTTCGTTTGGTGCCGCCTCGACAGAAGCACCTTTCCCTAGCTTGAGTTCACTTGGTCTGTAAAGCCAATTTACACTAAGCTTTAAGCTTCCTTCTTTGTCAGTTATAAGCTTTCTGATTATTCCAATGAAGGGGGGAGCATTTTCAGCCTGAAACAATGCACAATCTCCAACAGATATCTTACGACCAGCCTGTTATTTTCAACAAGAGGAGTTTAGTATATGATTTAATAAAATTTATGAAAAAGCGTGTAAGATATGATTTTATTGACATAAAATTAAAACGCTAAAAAGGTACAGAGATTGTTATCTGGTTCCATTCGATGGTTACAAATGTGAAGAATTTCCTATTCCTGCAAGAACTTGAATGCTAGAACCAAAATTTTCACAAGATCCGCACATTTCAGCTTTGAACTGAAATAGCACCCAAAATGAAGGCCATTGGATAGGATTATCATCTGATTTTCCTCGTGGTCATAAATGCGAAGGAACTCAACATCTGGGCAACATCCAGAAGCTAAATTCAAAATTTTCATGAGAGTTCTATGATCTGAGATGGAGTGAACCACAAACTGTAGTACGGAGGCGAATCGGAGCTTTCGACTGTCAGATAGAAAAGATGTGGATCCATCCAACAAAGACTCTACAACCCTGCAACCTCATGGGAGTTTTGATGATCTAATATGATTCCATGTGACAAGTTTTTCTAGAAGACATCAGAGATTTCTAAGCTTATGCAAAAATCTCAGGAAGAATCAAACACGTGTTCGCAATTTTTGAAACATACATCAATCATATGCTCACATGTTTGCAACACATAAAATCTTGTGTTTTATCTGTTAATTTATGCACATCAATGGCAATGTAACAAGTTACGTATACATCAGTCATAACTTTCTACTACGGTCTACAATGGCCAAGCATTGTTCGCGTAGATTTGTCATACTTCGACCCATACATCAATCACATATTTACACAATAAAAGCTGACAACAATCATATGCCTACATCCCAGCAACACATCAAATCGTGTATTTGTATGCGACATGTGCACACATCGATACTCTGTTTTTAGAATCCATGCCATACACCAAACTCCACGTTTCCCGGCTCCATACCATATATCAACATACTAACAGTGTAATGAAGATGTGTAACAATGTGCTCGAATTTACATGAATCATATGTTCAAACGGTGTGAGATTAGGGTAGGGAATGGGAGCGAGGAGAACTCACCTTGGAGAAGGAATTCAGTTGAGTCGGATCGAAGTGTGTAGTATCGAGAGCAGGAGGAGAGGAGAGCAATGGCTCAGGCCACATGTGCCACTTCTGCTGCTGCTTATCTTCACGGCGTTGCCCATGCATATCATTCCCTGAATTTCCTTCTTTTTCTCCTTCTTTCTCTCTGTCTTTCTCTTTCTCTCTCACCTCCTCTTCACATACCTGTCGAAGGTATCGTGATGCTATCCATGGTGACAGATGGAATCTCGATCCTGATCACGGAAGGTGGAATATCGAACACAGGAATTAGAGACAGCACACAGAGGGGAACTCGCAGATCTGACGACGAAGCCAACCTCTTGCCTACCCCAACACAGAATCACGGGCTGAAATCGGGAAACCGAATCGTGGGGATGAATCAAAACCGAAGCTTGGCAACAAAATATGCGTATGTCTAAGACGAAATCTCAGGCGTCGAGACTCTGCAGAATATGGCTGGATGGGCCTCGAAGGCCAGCTGCTGGATCCAAATCGAATCTCGCCAGATAGCAGTGAGATTGCAGGAGTTTGTCGGGATCGTGCCACAATCTCGTAGGGCTCAGGGCCGCTGCCGAATCGCATCAGAGCACGCCAGCAACTTGATCTCCCAAAGCAACGCATAAGAATCGGAGAGAAGGAGGGCGAGCGAGAGAAGAAGCGGAGGAGCACGAATCCGAATCATCCGAGAGGCGGAGCAAAAGGAGGAGAAAAAAAAACCAGATCCGAGGAAGAGATTGGGGGGGGGAACTGGCGTCGATCCGTGCTTTGCGACGATGAGTCGGGAGGGAAGACGAGGAACGGCGGAGAGCACGAGATCTGGTGGGACGACGAGATCTGGCGAGAAGAAGCAGTCTCAGGCGTCGATGGCTGCAGAACGAGAACAAGAACAGGAACAGGAACGGAAGAGCGAGGAGAGGGACGTGCAGAGCAAGAAGGATCTGGGGAGAGGATTAGGGTTAGGGTTTGGAGGAGCAGAAAGGAGATGGGGAGCGAGGATTAGGGTTTGCAGGAGCAGAAGGAGGAGATGTGGCGCAGACACAGAAGAGAAAAGGAGAGCGGATGAGAGAGAAAACATCAGAAGAGAGAGAAGAGAGAGAGAGAAGAGAGAGAAGAGAGGAGAGAGAGAAGAGAGAAGAGAGAGGAGAGAGAGAGGAGAGAGAGAAGAGAGAGAAGAGAGGAGAGAGAGAGGAGAGAGAGAAGAGAGAGAAGAGAGGAGAGAGAGAAGAGAGAAGAGAGAGAAGAGAGAGAGGAGAGAGAGAGAGGAGAGAGAGAGAGAGGAGAGAGAGAAGAGAGAAGAGAGAAGAGAGAGGAGAGAGAGAGAGGAGAGAGAGAGAAGAGAGAAGAGAGAAGAGAGAAGAGAGAGAGAGAGAGGAGAGAGAGAGAGGAGAGAGAGAGAGGAGAGAGGAGAGAGAGGAGAGAGAAGAGAGAAGAGAGAGAAGAGAGAAGAGAGAGGAGAGAGAGGAGAGAGAGGAGAGAGAGGAGAGAGAGAGGAGAGAGAAGAGAGAGAAGAGAGAAGAGAGAAGAGAGAGGAGAGAGAGGATAGAGAGAGAGAAGAGAGAGAAGAGAGAGTGTGTGTGAGAGAGATGCAATATACATATGTATATATATATATATACATATACAATTGTTGTATGATGTGTCTCCCTGATTGATTGATTAATTGTCTGAGGTGCTTGGGTATGTAGTATAATGTTGTGCTTGATTATTTGCAAATATATGCTTGGGTGTATCGATAGTGTAATGTTGTGTTTGATTATTTGTAATTATATGTTTATATGAGGTGCTTGGCTATGTAGTATAATGTTGTGCTTGATTATTCGCAAATATTTGCTTGGGTGTATCGATAGTGTAATGTTGTGTTTGATTATTTGTAAATATATGTTTATATGCGGTGCTTGGGTATGTAGTATAATGTTGTGCTTGATTGTTCGCAAATACATGCTTGGGTGTATAGTGTAGTGTTGTGTTTGATTATTTGTAAATATATGTTTATATGAGGTGCTTGGGTATGTAGTATAATGTTGTGCTTGATTATTTGCAAATATTTGCTTGGGGGTATAGTGTAGTGTTGTGTCTGATTATTTGTAATTATATGTTTATATGAGGTGCTTGGGTATGTAGTATAATGTTGTGCTTGATTATTCGCAAATATATGCGTGGGTGTATCAATAGTGTAATGTTGTGTTTGATTATTTGTAGAATATATGTTTATATACCCTGCGTTGTATCTCTCTTGATTGCCCGAAGTATTTGGGTATGTAATAGAATGTTGTGTTTGGTTATTTGCGAATATATGCTTGTATATATATGTGTGTTATATCTCTCTTGATTATCTGAGGTGCTTGGGTATGTAGTATAAGGTTGTGTTTGATTATTTGTGTGTATATGTTTACATATGTGTGTTATATCTCTCTTGATTATTTGAAGTACTTGGGTATGCAGTATGACGTTGTGTTTGATTATTTATAAATCTATGTTTATATATGTGTGTGTGTGTGTGTTATCTCTCTTGATTATATGAGGTGCCTGGGTGTGTAGTATAATGTTGTTTGATTATTTGTAAATATATGTTCATATTTATGTGTTATGTCTCTCTTAATTATCTGAGGTGCTTGGGTATGTGGTACAATGTTGTGTTTGATTATTTGTAAACATATGCTTATATGTGTGTGCTATATTTCTCTTGATTATCTGAGGTGCTTGGGTATGTGGTACAATGTTGTGTTTGATTATTTGTAAATATATGCTTA
>JBBBWG010032197.1:15577-46158 GCA_037176905.1 Azolla pinnata | reverse complement strand
TGATTATCTGAGGTGCTTGGGTATGTGGTACAATGTTGTGTTTGATTATTTGTAAATATATGCTTATATATGTGTGTTGTTATATTTCTCTTGATTATCTGAGGTGCTTGGGTATGTGGTACAATGTTGCGTTTGATTATTTGTATATATGTGTGTTATATATCTCTCTTGATTATCAGAAATACTTGGGTATATTGTATAATGTTGTGTTTGATTCTTTGTAAATATATGTATGTATGTTATATCTCTCTTGATTATATGAGGTGCTTGGGTATGTAGTAAATTGTTGTGTTTGATTATTTGAAATATATGTTTACATATGTGTTATATCTCTCTTTATCTGAGGTGCTCGAGTATGTAGTATAATGTTGTGTTTGATTATTTGTAAATATAGGTGTTTGATTATGTGTTGTATCTCTCTCATTACTTAAAATATAATGTTTTGTTTGAATATATATATATATGTATGTATGTATGTATGTATATATATATGTTGTATTTCTCTAATTATATGAAGTACTTGTGTATGTTCCACATGATAGCCTGCGTCAATTAGGTTCGACTTGAGGATTTAAACTCGAAAATCCGATATCATACGACCAACATATAAGTTTTTTGGTGCATGCAGTTGCAATTGTCTCTCACTTCCTCATCTGTGATAGACCTTCATTTTTTCTTTCATGTTACTGACCCTGAGTTTCAAAATTGAATTTTTTTTGTTCCGCATGATAGCATGTGTTGATTAGCTTCGAGTCAAGTATTTAGACGAAGAAATTTGATATCATACGATCAAGTTATGAGCTTTTTGGTGCAGGCGGTCGCAGTTCTCTCTCTCTTCTTCATTTGTGATAGACCTTCACTTTTTCTTTCGTATATGTAGCCTTGAGTTTTAGAATTGAAATTTCTTTGTTCTACATGATTCAAGTATTTAAACTCGAAAATCCAATGTCATGTGACCAAGTTATGAGCTTTTGGTGCAGGCGGTCGCATTTCTCTCTCTTTTCCTCATCTGTGCTAGACCTTCACTTTTTCTTTCGTGTCTTTGGCCTTGAGTTTCAGAACTGAAATTTTTTTATTTTACATGATGGCTTGTGTCAATTAGCTTCGATTCGAGTATTTAAACTCGAAAATCCGATATCGTACGACCAAGTTATGAGCTTTTTGGTGCAGGCAGTCGCCTTTCTCTCTTTTCCTCATCTATGCTAGACCTTCACTTTTTCTTTCGTGTCTTTGGCCTTGAGTTTCAGAACTGAATTTTTTTATTTCACATGATGGCTTGTGTCAATTAGCTTCGATTCGAGTATTTAAACTCGAAAATCTGATATCATACAACCAACTTATGAGATTTTTGGTGTAGGATGTCGCAGTTCTCTCTCTTTTCTTCATCTGTGATAGACGTTCACTTTTTCTTTCGTGTCTCTGGGCCTTAGTTTTAGAAATGATTTTTTTTTTTGTTTCACATAATAGCTTGTATTGATTAGTTTCAATTCAAGTATTTAAACTCGAAAATCTGATATCATACGACCAACTAATGACCTTTTTGGTGCAGGCGGCCGCAACTCTCTCTCTCATGTGTGATAGACTTTCACCTTCTCTTTCATCTCTCTGGCCTTGAGTTTCAAAATTGAAATTTTTTTGTTCCATATTGATAGCCTGCATCGATTAGCTTTGACTTGAGTATTTAAACTCGAAAATGCGATATCATACGATCAACATATGAGCTTTTTGGTGCTAGCGGTCGCAGTTCTCTCTGTTTTCCTCATCGGTGATAGACTTTCACTTTTTCTTTCATGTCTCTAACCCTCAGTTTCAGAATTGAAATTGTTTTGTTCTACATGATGGCTTGTATCGATTAGCATTGCCTCAAGTATTTAGACTCGAAAGTCTGATATCATATGACCAAGTTATAAGCTTTTTGGTACACGAGGCCGTAGTTTTCTCTTTCTTTCTTATATGTGATAGACCTTCACTTTTTCTTTCGTGTCTCTGGCCCTGAGATTCAAAAATGAAAATTGTCTGTTTCACATCATAGCTTACATTGATTAACTTGGATTCGAGTAGTTAAACTCGAAAACACGACATTATAGGACCAAGTTATAAGCTTTTTGGTGCAAGCAGTCGTAATTGTCTCTCTCTTCCTCATATGTTATAAACCTTCACTTTTTCTTTCATGTCTCTGGCCCTGAGTTTCAGAAATAAATTTTTTTTGTTTCATATCATAGCTTGCATCGATTAGCTTGGATTCGAGTAGTTAAACTCGAAAATACAATATTACAGGACCAACTTATGAGCTTTTTGGTGCAGGCAGTCACAATTCTCTCTCTCTTCCTCATATGTGATAAACCTTCACTTTTTCTTTCGTATTTGTAGCCTTGAGTTTCAGAATTGAAATTTTTTTGTTCTGTATGATAGCCCGCATGGATTAGCTTTGATTTGAATATTTAAACTCGGAAATCCGATATCATACGACCAACTTATGAGCTGTTTGGTGCAAGTGGTCGCAGTTCTCTCTCTCTTTCTCATCTGTGATTGACCTTCACTTTTTCTTTCGGATCTGTACCCCTGAGTTCCAGAAATTAAATTTATTTATTCCACATGATAGCTTGCGTCGATTAGGTTCCATTCGAGTATTTAAACGCGAAAATCCAATATGATACGACCAAGTTATGAGCTTTTTTGTGTAGGCAATCAGAGTTCTCTCTCTCTTCCTCATCTGTGATAAACCTTCACTTTTTCTTTTGTATCTCTAACCCTGAGTTTCATAAATGAAATGTTTTTGTTCCACATGATAGTCTACCTCAATTAGCTTCGATTTGAGTATTTAAACTTGAAAATCCGATCTCATACGACCAACTTATGGGTTGTTTGGTGTAGGTGGTCGCAATTCTCTCTCTTCCTCATCTCTGGTAGACCTTCACTTTATCTTTCGTGCCTCTGGCCCTACGTTTCAGAGTTGAAATTTTTTTGTTCTACAGACAATCTGCTTCGATTAACTTCAACTCGGGTATTTAGATTCGAAAATCCGATATCGTACGACCAAGTTATGAGCTTTTTGATGCAGGCGATCACAATTCTCTCTCTCTTCCTCATCTGTGATAGACCTCGAGTTTTTCTTTCGTGTCTGTGGCCGTGACTTTCAGAATTGAAGTTTTTTTGTTCAGAATTGAAATTAGCTTCAACTCGAGTATTTAGACTCGAAAATCCAATATCAAACGACCAAGTTATGAGGTTTTTGGTGTAGGTGGTCGCAGTTCTCTCTTTCTTCCTCATCTGTGATAAACCTTCACTTTGTCTTTCGTTTCTCTAGTCTTGAGTTTCAGAATTGAAACTTTTTTATTCCACATGATAGCCTGCATCGATTAGCTTCTAGTCAAGTATTTAAACTTGAAAATTCGATATTAAAGGACCAGGTGATGAGATTTTTGTTGCAGGCAGTCACAATTGTCTCTCTCCCTCATGTGTGATAGACCTTCACTTTTTGTTTTATATCTCTGGCCCCGAGTTTCACAATTGAAATTTTTTTGTTCCACATTATAGTCTGCATTGACCAGCTACTAGTCGAGTATTTGAACTCGAAACTCCGACATCATACTACAACTTACGGGCTTTTCGGTGTAGGCGGTCATAGTTGTCTCTCTCTTCCTCATTTGTGATAGACCTTCATTTTTTCTCTCGTCTCTGGCAATGAGTTTTAGAATTGAAATTTTTTTATTCTAGGTGATAGCTTACGTCGATTAGCTTCGATCGAGTATTTAAACTTGAAAATCCGATACCATAGGACCAACTTATGAGCTTTTTGGTGCAAGCATTCGTAGTTCTCTCTCTCTTCCTCATCTGTCATGGAACTTCACTTTTTCTTTCATGTCTCTGGCCCTGAGTTTCAATTTTATTTTTTTTTGTTTCACATGATAGCTTGTGTCGATTAGCTTCGACTCAAGTATTTAGACTCGAAAATCCAATATCATACGACCAACTTATGGGCTTTTTGGTGTAGGCGGTCGCAGTTCTCTCTCTCTTCCTCATCTTTGATAGACCTTCACTTCTTCTTTCGTGTCTCTTGCCTTGAGTTTCAGAATTGAAATTTTTTTGTTTCACATGATAGCCTGCGTTAGTTAGCTTGCAACGATCATGCATTAGCTGAAATCAACGACTAATTTTTAATAAGTTCTATACTAAACTATGCATGTAATACTATATACAAAAATATAACTTTTGAAGTAAGATAATGTAATGGTTAGTATTAAAAACAACAGTAGAAGGTCTCAGGCTTGAAATCTTGATAATGACATTTTTGTTATGTGTTTGTGACAAATATCGTTGATGAAACCGCTCGATGCACACAACAACTTTTACCGATTTTCCCGATGCTAGTTTGAGCACAAGTTATCCAGATTGATCCGAAATTAAGAGACGAGAGATCGTTTCCTTCTCTTCGGGATTAGTGGGATGAATTATGTCATTATCTGTGTCGAATTTCGATGTTAACGAACCACGGAGGTCGTCAAAGCATATCTGCGAGAATTTTGTTGATTGAAGCAGGTCTCATGATAGAGATGATCAAATACGCAAACGTCGTTGTACACTCTGTGTCATGGTCCACAATTTTGGGCCAAGAATACGTTGTATCAATAGTTATTTTGCCAATATCTATCGTCTGGCGATCAAATGTTAAAAACAAAATTGGTGAAGAACACTGAAATGTGGCATAGATCCTGGTGTTGGGAAAGTGACGGAATTATTTCAAGATGTCGTCGAATGTCTATGCATCATGTGGCATGAATGCAGAAATGTATTGAAACAGAGGCTGTTTTATCGCCACAAGTATTTTTGTAACTAATGTCATACTCTCTTCTGTTGAAAAAACAATTGTTGCACAGATCCAGCGCAGGTTTCGTGTTATCGATGCAATATTCCCTTCTTCTGCTTTGGTCTTCATCATATCTTTGACATTTTACTTCAAGATGGTCTCTATGAATTATTTCAAGCAAAATCCAGAAAGTCCAAGACATTTGCTGCTCATTTTCACATCAAATTACATCCACAAATTGCACAACTTGAGTGGAATGGATACTTCACTTAACTGTTCATATGTTGAAGGCTCAGCAGGAAAAAGCTTCTCTCTTAAGCAAGAAGTCTTTGTGATCTTTCCATATTTCTCCATCAGTCATCAGCTTTATACTATTTTGGTGTGAATGAATCATGCACACTAATTTTGCAACATCTCCAATGTTTTTCAGGCAGATTGGAGGCAATAGATTGGGGTTAAAAGAAGAAGAAGAAGAAAAAAAAAAACTAGTCCAATGAGATTGGATTCCTCTAAACCTGTTGTATGCTGATGCTCAGTTTTTTTACTGAAAAAACATAATGCATATCATTCATTCAATCCAATGTGTCACAAAATGTGGATGTAATTTGTGAATCCAAAATGTAGTAGAGAAAAAACCTCCGATGATCATCATCGAGCGCATGTATATAAAATAAAAGAATGCCATTTTTTCAACGTGAGCGAAGGCAAAGATTCATATCTCAAATTTAGAGAAAATCTCTTACCGGGTGGGTAAAGCTTTCGACGGTGCCCAAATCATCGACGCAAAAAGGAAGAGCGCAAAACCTACATTGTGTGATGAGACACTCCTTTTTTTTTGTAGGAAAAGTCAGTAGTTCTCAAAAACAGGAAAAAAAGCATCTGATTTTTTATTTCGGTCCCAACTGCCAAAACATGCATTTTTTTTGCATATAGGAGTAGTGCTGAGCAATGAGACCCAAATTTTTCACAATGCAAATCCATCATATACAAACCCAAAATAGGAGACAAACTTTGAAGCCTTCTTCGCGACAAAGTTTTTTTTTTAGTTTTACAGAAACTTGGAAACTGCTACGGCTGCCCCTCGGAACCAAGCTGCAGCTGCCATTGCACCAGGATCGGGAGTTGTCGACAGGATTTCAGCTGAAACATAGCTTGATCTGCCAGCCTGAATACCAAAACAAAAAAAAACCAAACAAAGAGAAACAAAAAAGAAAAAAAAACCTTCGCTTCATTTCCTACACAACTCCAGAAACACCTCCGATTGCTTAATCTATGTTTTGGACAAGAAACACAGCTTGTGTATTAATAAACAAAGAAGATGCGATGAAGTTTTTAATATCACAGTCCCTGGGCTGATATTAGAAAAACCCGCTGCCTTTATAGTTTTCCGTGGTTTAATTTCCTCGGTGATCATCATATAATTGTTGTTCATGTAGTCGGTGGTGATTCTTTCGTCAGTTTTCCTTTCCAAACAACCCCGAGGTTTTTTTTGGCATCCCTCAAACGCCGCTATGCTTCCCTCTCACCCATCTCATGCCATTGGGGATTACCTTATCCCCCCCAACAAAAATGTTCCTCAATTTCCTTTTATTTCCAAATGCCCTTTGTCAGTGTCATAAACCAAATCACAGGAATCGATTACAGGATCCTAAAATAGCATAGACCATAACACTCTTTGGGGGATTTGATCAATAGTAACCTTTCAAGACTATCGGTCCAGGGTAAGCATTTTTTAAGCATTGTCAAACACATGCCACATCTCCACAAAAGGCCTAGTGATGGAATAAGCACTAATGGAACACTAAAACCTTAGACCCCCTAATATCGTGCCTAGCGATGTTACGGATGACAAACCCTACAAATTCAGAGCCACTTCTGAAGATCAATTAGCAATGCATCTCAAATTATTATAACCAGTTTGCTCGTGTGCTAACGGCACGTGTGGCATGTTGAGTTTGAATGTTGAACATGAATTATATATATGCATGTGATCACGTGGCAGTAAATGTGATATTCGCTTACTTGCGCCACTAAATCTTTTGTTGATTCGGCAGCAGAACAAGCAACATCCGATGCAGAAAGAAATGCCGTCGGCGCATCCTCACCAGATGCCAGTTTCTGGTGGAAAAGAACTTTCATTCACTCACCCCACTCAAATGAGAAGAATACAGAGTATTGAAGCCATACTCACTTCTTTAAGACATGCTGCAGCAGGCACCAGAGCATCTAACAATGTTCGATAACCGACGGTTGCACCACCGTACTTACTAACAGCAGAGATAGCTGCATGCAGAGCATCCACCCCTATCAAGAATCAACATTTACCATGTTAAAACCAACATTCCCAATAGAAATGAAAGCTGGGCCAGAAGGATGAATGTTCTTACAATTTTCTGCTGACACACTAGTCGTCGTGTTTTCTTTTAACCATGCATATGCAGCCTTGCAGAAAATGTCATATCTGAAATAAAGACGTGTAGGATTCATCATACATTCACATCATTCTTCATCTAGCATTCACTAAAACAATGACGACGACGACAAATAGACTATTGAGAATGCATGAAGTACATCAAATTGTCATTAGAAAATAGTCGAGCCATATCATCCACAAATTGGACATTTCGAATATGGATATGAATCCCCTTAGGAATTCATGATCCAGTCATCAACTGCTGATTACTATCACATGGACCACATTAATGATAACTGCCGATTACTATCCTCATGACGATGTCATTTCTTATGTTTGGAGCAATGCCCCTTTCTTAACCTCCAGCCTTGGGATGTTTGAGGTTCTTACTAAGACAAATATTCTTTGCAGACATGCTTTACAGAGTTTTGGTACTTACATCACACCACTTGTGCCACCCATAACTCTCCTTATTGATACACCTATTTCATTCACTGTTGCCGCAGCATCATTGAGAGGATAGCTGAAAAAAAGAAAATTAGAATGATAAACCCATTTACCTTGAGATATTGATTTAGCACAGCGTCATATGAATATTACTTACTGATGCTTAAGATCTTCAAGGACAGCACTCGCACCTTTAGCCATCTGAGAAGAATCAAGAGATAGTTTGTCATCAACCATTCAGGCAACATAATTAGGCAACATAAGTAGAAGCTTACTGTTGTTCCACAATCTCCGTCGCCGACTTTACTATCCCATTCATTTAGCTCATCCTTCAGCTTCACGATTGCTTCTGCGCCAGCTTCAATTGCTATCTCTAGGACTCGTCCTTGTTCACTTAGCTCTTGGGGACGGACTGGTACCTTAACAATTAAACATCACGTTATTCCAGGTCTATATAACATGTCACTATTAAGAGCTGCTTGTAAGAAGTTGAAACGAGTAGTTAAAAAAAAAAAATCTGATAATTACAAGGTTATGGCGATACTTCTTATCATCAGTCTTCAGAAACAAAACTCGAACCAACCTTATGCATGTGCACTAGTTTTGTTCATTCACACATCTTTCCACCTTTCACCAGGGTACTTTAAAATATTTATCATGCATTAACAATTACAATATATTTTACTTCGCATGGCTGATGCCAAAATCAAAGATAGATACTACATGGCTCTAAACAATGTAGAGAATCTGGACTCTGATAATATTATAAAATGTAGAGTAGTGGAACAATAAAAGTTCTCATACCACATGAACTGTAGATGATGCTTCAGGTAAAGCAATGGGTATCTTCTTCTGCGGTCGAGGCCCTGGTGAAGCAATGTAATGTTAATAAAACTAATATAGATAGCTTAATTTAACTGCAAACGCAAAAAACAGTACCATCAACACCAACTGGCCATGCCGGAGCCCTAGTTGGGTGATCCAACCTTGACAGTATGGCATCATCAACTTTCAAAATGGAAAGAGAAATTCCTAGAGACATAAAAGTAGAACATAAAAGATAAGAGATACAAATCACATTCATCCTGACAGCAAAAAGACCGTATAGCCATATAAAGAGTATTATTAACCTGTACATGAGAAACCCCCCAAACATTTACCTTTCATATCAAGTGAAGTCATAAAGCTTCCTGTGTAGACTCTTTCAACAACCAATCCGTAATCCTTCTGGATCTGTGCAATAGCTTTTCCAGATGCAATCAGCAATTCCATGACAGTGGTTGCACCTAATCTTTATTCAACAAAGAAACCTCAAACATTATTTACTTCACACAAGTTCAAGTTATTTTCACCCACTTCTAATTCCAAATTTCAATATTACAGACTCAATTTATCGTCGTCATGAGGAATTACCAACACATACCCATTCACCATAAGAGCAACACAGCTCCCCCGGTCTATAGACACATATTTTATCTCCTACCAAAGAGAAATAAAACAGCAGTCCAATGTAGATTCTTCAGAAACCGTGTGACTTTAATTGAGATCTCCAATGCTCCATGCACTGTTGATTCAAGTTACCGATGAAAGAATATGCTTCAGAACATGGGCCACCACAGAATCTACAGGCTGTATGTCAGCAATTACAGCCCCAGGTTCTCCATGCTGCAATATCAGACGACAATATTTTAGTCTGCTACATCAATTCAAACTAAATTGTATTGAGGAGAGAATACAGCACCCATATATTTGCTCACAACTATAAGAAATGTAACAGTCCATAAGTTGCTCACCATAAAGAAAACCGGATATAAATGGAGTACTTACTATGCCAAGCCCCAACTCCATCTTTCCTGAATCCAACCTATCTGATGGGACTTGACCAGGTATTGTACAGACAGAGAGAGCCACGCCCATTGTTCCAACAGACTGTGCTACTTTCGAAGCTTCTGCAGCCACCTCTGCAAGGCTTAATCCTGCTGCAGCAGCTGCTCCAGCAACCTGATTCACCCACCAAAGCTTTGCCATGACATAGAGGACCAATGAAATAAAACGAAGTTGACGATTACGATATGATAATGCACGTCAAAAATCTGATCATGCACTAACCTTGTGAACGAATAGAGTGCCAGCTAGACCCCTGCGTCCTGTGATTCCTCTTGGAGGTAGAGCACAGTCATCGCCAACAATCACCATCTATCAACATCAATCACACATAAAGTAAGAAAAATGCGCTTAAACACATCTGAAGAAGACGAATGTAAAAATTTTCCTACCTCAACTTTGAAGCCTTCTGCCTTTGCCTGTTCAGCAGCTAAGCCAAAATTTAGACGGTCTCCAGTGTAATTCTACACAAACGCCCCAGCAAAATAAGAGAATGCGATGAACACCTTTAAATGCAAGCAAAATTGGAGTAATGCCATGAATATCAGAGATATTAAAGCCACACCTTGATTATCAGAAGGCATCCTGCAGGACCAGTAACAGCTCTAATTGCCTGTTCTTTGAATAGAACGGTTATTGCAGTTTATTGGGCGAAATACAGTTGAATTATTGCCAGAAGGCAGGTGTAACAGTGGAAATCCTAATGTCAAGAATAATGAAAATGCAAAGTAACTAACTACCACTTCTTATTTTTGCACAAGTTAAGTGCTTACAGCTAAGACTGCAGTGACAGACGGAGATGCAAAGATGTCGCCACAAACAGCAGCGGTGAGCATTCCGACACCAACATATCCAGCGTGTGCAGGTTCATGCCCACTACCACCTCCTGCATAACTCTAAATCTTCCCCAATCAAATACCCATGGAACAAAAAGTCTAAGAAAATAGATGTGTAATACATGCGTGTATGAGAGGAGGATCGGTGAAAAATATCACCTGAAATTATTGCAACCTTGTCATAGGTTCCTTTATGGACATCCGCTCGAAGGACTACTTTCACCTGCAAAAATAGCAACATGATCAAGCATGCATGGTCACTGATAGAATGATTAAGTGTACTATTGTCAAATAGCACTTCCATTCTCAAAACATAGAATCTATGAAACAAGAAAAGTACCCAACAGGATGTTTGGTAGCTATACTATAAATCACTGTATACAACTATGAGTATCATTGTCTACGAGAGCCTTAATGGTAAACAAGCAAACCTTCCATATTCTGCACTATGAGCAAAAGATGATTTCGAGAACCACATGATAGTGCGTTGGACTAAAATTATCAGTCTAGAAGAGGAGAATTATCGTGTCTCGGGTCAAATGCTGGACATTTATTTCCTGAACAGTGGATACTCTTGCAGTTAAACATAATTGAAATCCCCATTACAAACTATACAGCCTGATAGAAAGAGATTCAAGAGAGAGAGAAAGAGGCACAGCTGGCGTCTTTGAATCTCAATAGATGAGGTAACGGGAGACCACTGCACCAATGTTCAAGACACGAGAAATTCTTACCGAAAGGTTTAAGACTTGTACCTTAGGCTGATTTGTTTCTCATAAAAAAAAGGGTTCTTTTCTAGGAATTGTTATCATTAGAGACGAAAGCAGAAGTGAGCTGAGGAAAGAGCGAGACAAACGTACCTCTGGGAATCCATTTAGATACTGAAGATTCGGATAGGTTTCCACCATTCCTTCAATGAGCTCAGTGACCACATCTACAAGATAAAATCATGACATGCCAAAAAAAAACAAGTTCAGGACCATGTTCTGGACATGAGGCGCAAGGAATGTTCTGATGTAGCAAGAGATACATTGAGCGTGGAAGAGCAAGGACAGGAAGAGCTTTGGGGGGGGAGATGAAAGAATTCAGCAAAGTGTGTGCATGATCGAAGGACGAAATGCGGAGCTTGCTGAAGGAAAATCTAGAAACAATTGCAGCTGAAGAAAAGGAGGAGAGAAAGCAAGCAAGCAATGCGTACCATTGGGATCGTTGATGAGCTTCTTGACGGCGGCCATTGCTGCGGATGGGAGTAGAAAGAAGCAGATGCTACACGCGGCGCGGGGCTAAAAAAAACGGGGGAGAGAGGCGCTAGCTAGTTAGAGGAGGAACGCCATAGCCAGAAACGAGGAAAGCACAGGGAAAGGGAAGAGAGGGAGCAGAAGGAAGGTCGGAGCTGCGGCTTTTCTTTAGATTATATGTACAGAATCGAACGCCATAGCCACTCAGAACTGAAGCTTTTGAAGAAGAAGAAGAAGAAGAAGAAAAAAAAGAAAGAAGAAGAAGAAGAAGAAGAAGAAGAAGAAGACGAGAAAAGAGAACCAAAAAAAAAACTACCACGAAAGAACTAAACTCCTCATAATGAGCTGATTAATTGCAGTTTAACGCCTAATCAAACAGGTTTAACGCTTGGTTCTGCCGCTAATCGATTGTTTTCCTAAACGCTAATCGATTACTTCCGTTCTCGCTAATCGATTCTCTCGTTCTCTCACTAATCGCTTCCCCATCTGCCCCTTCTCGTGTTCATTAATCCACAATCTTCCTTAACTGCTATCCACCGATGGCTTCCTACTTCCTGTTGTTGTTTACTGCTTGATTCCCTTATTGTATTCGATTAACAGAAGCTCATGGGTTCATAATCGAATTAATCTAGTGCTAATCGATTAATTGGACACTGATTTTTTAGTGAGAGATAAAACCTCGTGTTCGTCGATTCATGATCTTCCGTTTACTTGCTATCTATTGATTGGTTCCTGCTTCCTACTGTTGTTTTACTTATCGTTTCCCTAGCTACACTCGATTAGCAAAAGTTAATAATTCCATAATCTAGTTAATCTGGTGTTGAACGATCGATTGGATGCTGATTTTCAGTGAGGGATAAAGCCGACCCTCGATCAATTACCACCATGAGCTGCATGCGTTGCCTGATGCGGCCCGAATGCATGACAGATTTGGAATGTGTGGACGAGAAGAGATGTCTTCCCAGAAGGATACCGATGATGATCAAAGGCAAGAACATGTGGACGTTGGCAGATGGCGAGTCCTTAAGACTGTGATAAGGAGAGGGAGGGATGGCCCCATCGATGCCATCAAAAAGAAAGACATCTGATCGATAAGGAGCGAGAGAGATGATCAATAAGGAGCGAGAGAGACAAATGATCGATAAGGAGCAACAGAGAGAATGATCGATAAGGAGCAAAAGAGAGACAAAGGATCGATAAGGAGCAAAAGAGAGACAAATGATCGATAAGGAGCTTCGCGACGAGAACTTGTGCCCCCGATGCTGCAAGAGCAGCCGATCTTCTTCACAAGGATGCCCTCAACGGACGAATGAATCGATGATTTGAATCAACGAAAGAACGAGAATCGATGGCCTTGTGTTAAATGCGGATATCGTGGATCGGGGGTGATGAAATTAAACCCAACATCTCACTAACCGATCGAGAATATATCATCGAAAACCAAAGAGAAGCGAGGGTTTTCGGGATCCTCTTGGAAGATATTTCTCCAAATGTCCTACCCCAAAAATTTCCCACCACTTCCTTGAAAGATTTAAGAGTGCTTGATCAATCAGAGGGATTAGCTTGATCCATTAGCTTTGTACAACTGTAATGAGATCCTAATGAGAGGGAATTAAAAGCCGTGGAACAGAAAACCGTCAGCCGAAGAAGCCCTTGGGATGATGATGTTTCAATTAGCTAGCATGTTTTCCCAGCCAATCCTAACTGTGTCTCAAGGTGTTGATGGTTTACAATACCAGTGTGTGATTCTCTACTTTTGTCAGATAGATTGCTCTTGTATTTTCTCTCTTTTGGGGGAAACCGTCGACAAAACCACCAGAAATCATTCCTTTCCTTCGGCCCACCGTGTGACCTTAATTCCTACAAAATCATCAAAGACAGCAACTGCTTTTACAGACTTCTGCATCTTCCTCCCCTCTGAAAAAGCAAACACATCTCTCCTCTCTCCTTTGTATGCATGACCAGGCAGAAGCACTTGAAAATGATTGTGATGATGAAAACTCACCTCTCCTTTGTACGCATGTACGAGAACTCCATACGCATCCTTCATCGCTACGAAGCTTGGCTGTTATAAAACTCGGCAACTGCTACGGCTGCTCCGCGGAACCAAGCCGCAGCTGCCATTGCACCGGGATCAGGCACGGTCGACAGGATTTCAGGTGAAACATAGCTTGATCTGCCAGCCTGAAAAACGAAAACCAAATCGAAACAAGAAAAACAGAAAAACACGCTTGGCTCGGTATAGAACTCCTGAACAATCCTGACTTTGTTCGGCTTTCTACTATCCCCCGAATGCCCCCATCCTTCTCTTGTTTACCCTTGAAATGCCCTTAATCTTACTTACACTCGTAAAATTTCCTTTCTTTCCCAAATGCCCTCCATCAATTTGCATACAAAGGGAACAAATCCAAAGAATATGCCCATGTTGCACACCGATGTTAATTCATTTTTAGGTTTGATCAATGGCTAGTTTAGGGGTTTTGGTTTGGGGGCAATCCTTTGAGTGGAACTTTTGTTTCGGAAAATTAGAACTGCAAATGGATATTTGAGGCATTGAATTGAAAGAACCTCACCTAACAGCATTCAGATCCACAAGCGACTGATGACAATAAATGTAAACAGTTATGGAATAGCAAAAACCTTAAAACCACCTGATGTAGTGGCTAACAGTGAAAGGATGACAAACCCATATAATCACTGACACTTTTGAAGATCAAATGGGTGATGCATCTCAGAGGTTCACAAATTTTAGCATCATAACCTCGAATACTTGAACATGATTAAACACATGTCACCATGCAGCAGTAAAAGTGATATCCGCTTACTTGTGCCACTAAATCTTTTGTTGATTCGGCAGCAGCACAAGCAGCATCTGATGCAGAAAGAAATGCTGTTGATGGATCCTCACCAGATACCAGTTTCTGGTGGAAAGGAAGTTTCCAGTCACTAACCCCATTCAAATGAGAAATTATAGAGCATTCAAGAGAGTTTGATCAACATACTTCTTTAAGACGTATTGCAGCAGGCACCAGAGCATCTAATAATGTTCGATCACCGATGGATGCACCACCATACTTACTAACAGCAGAGACAGCTGCATGCAGAGCATCCACCCCTATCAAGAAACAACATTTAACATGATAAAATAAATCAACAATGTGTGTATCAACTTATCAATAAAATGAAGAAATGTTGTGACACATAAATGACCAGAAGAATGGACATTCTTACAATTTTCTGCCGACAAATTGGTTGTTGTGTTTTCTTTTAACCATGCATATGCAGCCTTACAAAAAATGTCATATCTGAAACAAAGGCACGTAGGATTAAACACCCACATGATTCTCCATCTATCACTACAGTGAGGCCTACTCTAACAATCTGAATGATGAAGAATAGTCCATAAAGGACATTTGACTGTCACTAAAAGTGGTCAGGCTATATCCTTGGATAGTTTGAAGATGGAATGAAACTCCTTAGGAACTCATTCCAACTACATATTGCTAGCACATGGGAACATTACGGCATTCATCGTGAGCTCTTGTTCTCTAGAGAATGATAAAACTCGCATCAAACGTGTGGTTGTCTTTTCTTAATTTAACAAGTACAGCTCATTTACAAGCCGTTAAAACGAGCCGGAACTTGCTGGGCATGTCCTTTACATCATTTGCTAGTGCTAATAATTATTATTACTGGAAATTTAGTAGAGTAAGTAGCCACAATACAAAAAATGTGTCAAACAGGAAAATAATCACGAATGTATGAAAATAAGATCTCCAAAATGATCACTGGGGAACTGTAACCAGATAAGTGAAAAAATATCAACACTGTATAATGTGCAATAGGATCACAAGGAATACTACAACGGCACGTTTAGAAGCCTGTTCTACAATTTGCACTGGAGGCTAAATGAGTAGTAAAGCTACTAAAAAGATGTTCTATTACAGAAACACCAGCACGTGGGAAAACCACAAAAACAGCAAACACCCATTGAGCAAAGCGGTTTACAGCAACAGCAACATAATCACTGATTTGCAATACAAATACTAGGATGGTAAAACTAGCTGGTACAATAACCAACGTGGTCGAGCTTGAGGGGTTATGTTATGAATCAAGCTCAATTATCCAACATGTGCGTATGTGTATCAACATACAACTGGTGGGTGCACCTATGTGCATTTACTTCCATCTTGTCATATGTTTGTAGTATTCATTCTGGCACGAATTAATACTTACTATAGACATATGTGTGAAAAGAATCATTTTGGGAGCTCCTCAGCATAGAGATATTCTGTACCTCACCTACCCCCATCATGACTTGACAATCAATCCTTATGTCTGAATTGCAAATAAAATCCAATCCTCTAATAGCATAATGAAGACCAGAAGAAGTTCCCCTAAAACTATTGGTGGCCACAAAAGCTTAATCTCAACATGTAAATCATGGTGAAATAGGTTAGAGCCAAAACAGATTCACAACAATAATTTGTGCACAACTTCATTGCCATTGCATCTACAATGATCTCTTGAAGATGGATTCCACAACACCAATAATGATGACCAAAAGACAATTATCAAGGAGAACTCCATGAAAAGAACAAACTAAGAAAACTATATGAAGGGAAGTTTCTTCTCTGATTCACTTCATGGTGTATAAGCTTTAACTTACAACATCATAACTTTCTATTACAATTAATAGCACGACGGCAAGATCACGATCTTCAAGAAACTATGCCTGATATTTTAGTCCATAAAGACCAGAAAAGAAAGATAATTATCAAGTTAGTGTAGGTCTCTAAATTCATGAACTCTTTTGCAGTAAGCTAGTTCTACTGATCGGGGAAATAAAACTTCAATACTTAACCTCTTCTTCTTAACTGGCTGAAAGCATAAATTGCAAATGACCGTGACAATTTTAATTGAGATTTATTGGGAAGTGCAAAAGAACATTCTTTTATTGTGCTCAAACTATTTGGCTAAAATAGAAAAAACTTGGATATTGAGCCACTGCCTTCACGACATGATCTTTGAGCTTCATAGTAAGACAACTATTTTTGGCAGACAAACTTTACCGGTTTTTGGTACTTACATCACACCACTTGTGCCACCCATAACCCTCCTTATTGATACACCTATTTCATTCACTGTTTCCGCAGCATCATGGAGAGGATAGCTGAAAATAAGGAATTTACAATGATAAACCAATTTATTTCTTGACATATTGATCTAGAACTGTCTAATAATATTATTACTTACTGTTGCTTAAGATCTTCAAGGACGGCATTCGCACCTTTACACATCTGAAAAGAACCAAGAGGTAAGACTGTTACCAAACATGATCAACCACGAAGGCAACTAAATACAAGCTTACCGTTGTTCCACAATCTCCATCGCCGACTTTACTATCCCACTCATTCAGATCATCTTTCAGCTTCACAATTGCCTCTGCGCCAGCTTGAATTGCCATTTCTAGGACTTGTCCTTGTTCGTTTAACTCTTGCGGACGTTCCGGCACCTTAAAAATAAACAATCATATTATTCTAGATTAAACATAACAGCTGGAAGATTAAACATAACAGCTATATCACCAGACAATAGTAAACGTCACATTGGAGGAGTTCATGAGAGCAATAAGAGGAAACATATCTAATAATGACCAAAATTAAGTGCATGTGCTGGGTTTTAATGTGCACTAGTATTGTTCATTCACACGTCTTCTCATCTTAAACCCTGATACTTTCAAACATTTACCTTGCACTACAAATTAGAATATCTTTTCCTTAATATTGGCTGCTTTCAAGATAAAAAATAGATACTACATGGCTCTGGCTCCAATTGATGGAGTAAATATGGACTCTAGTATATTGTAGATATAGTACTGCATCCCTTGAAACAAGAAAACTCCATCACATACCACATGAAGAGTAGACGGTGCTTCAGGTAGATTAACAGGGATTGTTGTCTGTGGACGAGGCCCTGATTAAGCAATATAGAGTTAATAAAACAAATACACATAGCATAACCAAACTCCAAAACAATAAAAAAGTACCATCAACACCCACTGGCCAAGCCGGAGCCCTAGTTGGGTGATCCAACCATGACAGTATTGCATCATCAACATTCAAAATGGAAAGAGAAAATCCTAGAGACATAAAAGATAAAGATAAAGATAAGAGATACAAATCATATCCTTCTTAACAGAGAAAAGACAATATAGCCATAAGACTGATATTTTCTAATCCCCAAAATAATTTACCCTTCATATCAAGTGAGGTCATAAAGCTTCCTGTGTAGACTCTCTCAACCGCCAACCCATAATCAAGCTGGAGCTGTGCAACGGCCTTTCCAGCAGCGATCATCAGCTCCATGAGAGGGGTTGCGCCTAATCTATATTCACCAGGGAAACCACAAAGATTAATTATTTCACACAGGTTGAGATTATTTTCAGATGCATCTAAATGCAAACAACTAGCTAACCCTGCAAATTTCCAGATTTTAATACTTTTGAGTTAAACTATGTTGTTGTCATGAGGAGCACCAACACTCACCCATTCACCATAAGCGCAACACGACTCCCCCGGTTTATAGAAACATATTGCACCTCCTACCAAAGATCAATGAAAAAAACACAAGGTTTTTCAATATCCAGATGCTTAAATTGGATTCTTCAATGCTCCTAACATTGTAGATTCAAGTTACCGATGAGAGAATCTGCTTCAGAACATGGGTCACCACAGAATCTACAGGCTGTATGTCAACGATTACAGCCCCAGGTTCTCCGTGCTGCAATGTCAAACGAAAACAACTTGCTCTGTTACCTAGTTTGGACTTTAGAAATCATGAAAGCATACAGAACCAATGCACTTATTCACAATTGTAGGAAATATCCCAATCCATAGGTTCCTCAAATAAGAAAAATAGAATCCTTACTATGCCAAGGCCCAGTTCCATCTTTCCTGAATCCAACCTATCTGATGCAACTTGACCAGGTATTGTGCAGACAGAGAGAGCTACGCCCATTGTCCCAACAGACTCTGCCACTTTCGAAGCTTCAGCAGTCACCTCTGCAAGGCTTAATCCTGCTGCAGCAGCTGCTCCAGCAACCTGATTCAGCCACCACATTTCAATGACGAAATAGAGGACCAACAAATACAAAAACAAAGACGATGACTACAAGCTGATAATGCATGCGAAAGATCAGATCATCCGCTAACCTTGTGAACAAACAGAGTACCAGCTAGACCCCTGCGTCCTGCGATTCCTCTTGGAGGAAGAGCACAATCATCGCCAACTATTACCATCTACACACATCAACCACCAGAAAATTTGAGCATTCCCACTGCCAAACCTATCATAGCATAAAGATTTAAAAAAACGACTTACCTCAACTTCGAAACCTTCTGCCTTTGCCTGTTCAGCAGCTAGGCCAAAATTTAGACGATCTCCAGTGTAATTCTAGTCAAATGCCCGAGTAAAATATGTGATACAGGTAAGAATACATTTAGTTACTCACATGATTGGAATTTGAATATCAAGGATTAGTGTCACACCTTCACTATTAGAAGACATCCTGCCGGACCAGTAACAGCTCTAATTGCCTGCTCTTTGAGTAGAACGATTATTGCATTTTATAGAGCAAAATACAGTTCACTTATTGCCAAAAAGGGGGCACAATGAAAGTCTTAATGTCAAAGATAATGAATATGCCAAAACATTTACTACCAATTCTCATTTCGAGCAAATTTAAGTGCTTACAGCTAAGACTGCGGCCACAGAAGGAGATGCAAAAACATCACCACAAACTGCAGCTGTGAGCATTCCAACCCCAACAAATCCCGCATGTGCAGGTTCATGTCCACTACCACCGCCTGCATCATGTTTTAATTTCTCAATCAAACAAACATGGACCGGGTATTTAAAAGTTAGTAAAACACAGCGCATACAAAGAAGTGACATGTCTATTTTAATTCATATAAATGGCAAGTCATTCTTTAAAATAATCACCTGAAATTACCGCAACCCTATCATAGGTTGCTTTATGAACATCAGCTCTAAGAACTACTTTCACCTGCAGATATATGAGCATAATCAAACATGTTTAGTAAAATGATCGGAGACTCAATAGCATTTCCATCCTAAAACATAGTTATGAAACAAGAAAAGTACCCATAACAATGAGAAAAAGGTGATATGAGTTCCATACATACGGTGGTCATAATCTAAATTCTAAAACCATGCGTCTCAGTGTCTTCAATGTAGAAAGTAAATTACCCATTCCTATGAGTAAAAGATGATTTGAGAACCACACAACCGTTCATTTTATTAAAATGATCAGTGACACAGTGTCTATAAGCGTCTCCATTCTAAACTATAGTTACTAATTGTAACGGAAGATCGAGAATCACACAAAGAGTTCATCTAAATTATCGTATGGAGTTCTTTCCCTTATCAGGCATCAACAACAAGGAGCCAAATGTGAAGGTAATTTCTTCTTGAGTTATTACCAATAATGAGCTAATACCTCCTCAAAGGCCTACACACTCTGAGGTACACGAATAAGTTATGTTTGCTCACGGATGATCTGAGACATGAAGCTGCAGTAGAGAGTTCTGGAAGAGTATATATCAAGTGTTTCTCAATTTCGATCAGGTAACTGAAAAAGAAACATTTGAAATGCAGCTATTCTAGCATAAAATCATATGACTGAGCACAGAAAATTTTGCACATGTACAAAATTCATTCATACGAAAAAATTTCTTGCATGCATGGAAAGAGCTATTGTGAGCACTACTTCGCTGTGTGAACTTGTATGGACTGTGTGTCCAAGCCTATACAGAGACACAATACACAGTAGAGTGCTTTCTCCAATGGATGAGAAAATGCTTCTCTCCAGGCATGGCAGCATTATAAATGTTCTCTGGTCAAGCAATTACAACAGATCATACGATTTGATGAACTGCTTATGATGACAATATCATAGATAATGGCAAAGAAACAGACCACATCCATTTCATGCACTATATGCGAGCACAACGTCATAAATATCTTTGAAAAGAGTATTCTTCTTGCTGAAGCTGTTATTAAGCTTCTTCATATAGAATCCAGATATTTCCAAATTGCATCGTGAATGCCTTCACAGCAGACAACACTTCATAAGATTTTGCTAACATATTCATTGAATCAAATTTATGAAACAATGATACGAAAATCCACAACTTTGCATAAACTAATGCATTCCTTGGAGGCAACAATGTGGACATAACAGTGAAATATTTCTGTTCTTTCTGAATCTTTAACGAGGCCCTTTCAAGTGCTTGAAAATTAGTATGCATGATTTCACAGCAGAAAATCATTTTTTTCAGGCCGGAATCTCCAATAAAGACACTTTACAAATGCAGAACTATAGATACATCAAGATTTCAAGATTTCTAGGAAGGTTTCAAGAAAGCCATCGATCACAGGTATGTGCAGGATTCGATGAATATGGCATGAGTTATTATCATAGGCATGCTCAACTGTCGCATTTCCTAAACCGACCAATACTAACACATACAGCACCACCGATATTTGGTACACTTCTATGAAGCCTCTTTCCAAAGGCAAAAAAAAGTCCATGCATTCACACAAATGTGCAGGCTTTAGTTCAAGTGTGAAGTTCAAGTGTTAAGTTCAAATGTTACTTTCCTTTGTGAACTTCTAGGGAGCCTATGGTCAAGACGCATACAACATCTCGTATTGATTTCTTCTGATGCCAGGATTGATGACTTCTTCCAATTAAGCTGGAATAATTTTTCACAGCTAATTTTCCTCCATGAGCTTTTAGAGAGCCTACAGTCAGGCATATACAGCATCTTGCATATTTGTACAGCGATGTGCACTTTCATAGATTTAAAATTAGGACCTCTTTTAAGGCCTGGTATTCTGACTTAAACCATGAGGCATAACTTGGAAAATAATGTAGATGCACATATAAAGTGTTGCATTTCTTTCCAAACAGTTACAAGGAAACATAATTGTACTCTTCATCGCTTCTTTCCGAGGGATAGGAGGAGGGATAGGAAAATGAAGAGGCCTACTAGCGCTTTTGAATTCCTGAGACCAAACAGGTACAAATATTCTAAATTTTTGTACTGTTGTGGATTTCCTCTCTGCAAAGAGAATAATACTTCTTCTCCAGTTTACGGAACAAAAATATGCATGTTCATGTTGTTGTGCACATTACTTAGCAGAAAACCATTCTTATCTGATCTAGATAGATCTAGGTAGCATTACAAACGACAAAGGATAAAGTGAGAAGGAGAGAGAAAGAGTTAGAAAGAGACCTATCTGACATGTCTGCAATTCAAAGAGCCGTATGAAGGGCGGAACTAGAGTGCATGGGTTCAGAATACTTGATTTTCTCCAGGAATCGAGAGGAACAAATAAAAAAATGTAGTATTTGCGCTTTAATTTGCGCTTATTAGCAGAAAACTTCCCTTTTTACGTCATTACATTCCCGTAGAGAGTAAAGAAAACAATTAGACACGTGTTTCGACATACTAGGAACCTCCCCCGAGCGTTTTAGAATTCCAGCTTCCAAACACATATAAACCTAAGTATTTTGCTTTTTGCTACGATTTGTAACTCGGCGTTCTTTCCAGGCCTTCGTATCGTTACGCAAGAACGAAGAGAGAGCTCGATTAAGACTGAGATCGGAGTACCTCTGGGAATCCATCTAGGTACTGAAGGTTCGGATAGGTTTCGACCATCCCTTCGATAAGCTCGGTGACCACATCTGCAAGAAAAAGCATGCAATTAATTAAGAAAACAAGTTGAGAAACGGCTGGTGAGCAAGAGATCGAATCGATGTACTACTGATGGCACATTGTACACGGGAGAGAATGAAACAACAAAAGCAGGGAGAGATAAAGAAAGAGGGGGAGAGGGAGAGATGGGAAGAAATGCTTACCATTAGGATTGTTGATGAGCTTCTTCACGGATGACATTCCTTGCAGGTGGAGTTAAGGAAGACGACGATACGGCGGGGTTGGGAGTCTGAGCGCACCGGAAACGGCAAAGAGAGAGAGAGAAAGAGAGCTCGTCAGAGGAACGCCATAGCCGCTGTGTATCTCATGTATGCAGGAAACGCGCAGCGGGAAACGGAGAAGAAAGAGGAAGGGAACTCCTGCGAGAGAAGAGAAAGAGAAAGAGAAAGAGAAAGAGAGAGTTGTTCATTGATGATGATGTCGATGGTGCACACCATATCATACATGCATGTCCATGGGACAGAGTACAGTTTGTTAGCTTAAATTAAAGAGACCTAGGATAATCAAGAGAGAGGTAAATGAAAGAGAGAAGAAATTATGGGCATTGGGAAGAATGTTTTTTTGTTTTTTTTTTTTGTTTTTTGCTGGTTCTCTCTTCCAGATTCCCATGAGAGTGAGCATACATGCATGCATGCATACACACTGTGATGTTTTCACCGTGGTCTTGATCGTGCTCCGATCGATCCGTAACGCGGCGGAATCTTGCGCTTTGCAGTTCGGCGGAATGCGCTTGCGGTGCGCCAATCGGAGCGCTGAACGGAGAGATGGAGGATCGTGGAATCGAAACGCCTGTCTGAATCGAGGGAGAGAGAGAGAGAGAGAGAGAGAGAGAGGGAGCAGTGGAATGCATGAACGAAAGAACAATACAATCATGTCTCCCAGGTGATATGCTGGTTCAATTTGGGCGATGTTTGCATATCTCGGATCATCGGATCGTTTGGAAGTTGTTGTGTGCTGTTTCGCGGAAGACAGTTGCATGGCATCTGCAAAGGGAAATGATAAATCGTAAGTAAACACGATAAGTTTGTCGCCATCCAAGTCTGGCGAGAGAGCGACGGAGAGAGAAAGAGAGAGAGAAAGAAAGAAAGATATATTAGCGTCTTCTATGACTAAAATTGGCCCACGAGACGAAAGATACAACAGTGAGATGTATACCCAATCATCCAAAGCACAAAATAATAATAATGAAAAACAAGCAAAGTTTGAAATGGCGGGTAAAAGATGCATCCGACGGTCGTTCTGACGCCATCCTGTTGTTGCGTGTGTAATCGATTGCACACCGTGGAGAAAGAGATGTGTGCTCTGTGATGGTATTCCAGAACTAGAGCAGTAGTTTCACTCGCATTCGGCATACATTCGAATTCATGCAAAGAGAGCTTTGCTCGGTAAAGGAAGTCATGCCATCGATCTTGGGGCGTTGCGGTTGAACGGACTGGTCTGTTTCCTGTAGAAGAAGAGAAGTTCCGAGTAGCTTTCACCCGATCTGATACTGCTCTGTTCGCGTGGCAGGCGCATTGTTGCACGCGGGTTTTTAACCGACAAAAGGCCTCATTTTTGTGAAATCGGGTGAAAACATGTGCTTCGATGTCCTCCGATTTTCGATGGCTCTCTTTGGCACATTTGGCTTCAGTTGACTTGTCCCAGGTTCGTGCGAGGCCTGCCACTTGCAAAGCACCGATAAATAAATAAAAAACGCGGAATCCTTCCGTAGAAAACTATTCCTCCATGTCTGACTCGACTTATTCTGAGTACTTCGACACAGTTTCTCGATCGATTCGAAGCATCTGTGATTCGGTTTCTTGCTCGGTTCTCGATCTGGAATTTGGTTTTCGGCTGGAGCTCGCTTGTCCGCTCCCCAGAAGTCCAGATTCACGATCTTTTTAACTCGATGGCACGTAACAATACGCTGACGTTCTTTGCAACAAGAAGCCCTTGTCTCGTCGTGTATACCTCTAGAATGTTCAACAAGATCGCAGGGATCTTCTGGAACATTCCATAAACTACGTTCATTCGACTTTCATACATACATGCACACTCATGCGTACATACCTGCAATACATAAATGCTTATGCACGTTACACATGCACATACGTACATACATACGTAGCTGCTTATGCACATCCACGTATGTACGTACACACATGCAGAAAATGCTGGTGTACGTGACACGTGCAAATATGTACATATTTACATCATGCATGCACATACGTACAGATATACATACATAATCGACTACGCACATTCCACATGCACATACGTACATGCATGCATACGTACAAACTACATACATATATACATACGTACAAACTACATACATATATACATACGTACAAACTACATACATATACGTACAAACTATATATACATACGCACATTCCACATGCACATACGTACATACATACATACATACGTACAAACTACATACATATATACATGCACACACACACATGCATACATACCTACACGCATACAGACACACAAACATACATGCAAACTACATACATAAATGCGCACATGCATATATACATGCGCTTACACATGACAACATACATACATGCATACGCACACATACACACATGCGCTCATGCACATGCATGAATCATATTTTTAGGGTTTTTTCACCCACGTGCACACATGCATACGCACATGATGCATCACAGCCCATAAATGCACATAGTGCATACACATGCGCAGACATGCGGGCATACATACATGCACATGCGCACATACATACATGCTTGCCGGCATACATGCATGCACACGCGCACATACATAGATGCATGCCGGCATACATGCATGCACACGCGCACATGCATAGATGCATGCCGGCATACATACATGCACATGCGCACATACATGCATGCACACGCGCACATGCATGCCGACATACATGCATGCACACATACATACATGCACACACATACATCATGCATGAATCAGTTTTAGGGTTTTTCTACTACTGTTCTTATTTCTTCTGTATCTTCTTCTTCTTTTCCTGCGATGGCTCTTTCGGACGACAATCGATCGCTTCAAGGTATTTTGAGAGAGAGATTTTGGGAGAGAAATCCCCCTCTACCGACTTATGCATTTTATGGCTATCTAAACTCTGGCTGTAGCGGCAGAGAAAATGGAGGTAGAAGAAAAGATAGAAACGGAGATGGAGATCCCGGGAACCACGTGCCTCAAAAATTTCTGCAGGTAAAGCCTTTTCTATCATCTCTTGTCACAGCTGATTAAAGGCCAAAACCTCTATACGTCACTAAAACATGTTTCTTTGTAGCGAATTTCCCGTCATTTTCAGTAATTGGTCCTGTAAGGACCTGATGACGTGAAGCCTTTTGTATTCTGACATGGACATGCATTTCTTTTGTTGGATTTCATTGCATGAAAACCAGTTTTTCTACAAAACAAGAGAATGTAGGTTGTCATTTGACTATTAGAGCATCCTCATTGAAACATAGGACAGGAGTGTTTGTTTTCCTGTTACAATGTTGTCCCGTATTCTGAGCTACATCACAGCAACATTTATTTTACTCGTCAGATTTCATTAACTAGACTTCAGTTTTTCTTAAAAAAAAAGAGAAAACAGTTTGTTTGATTACGAAAGCAACCTTATAACTGAAATATATGGCAGGAACGCTCATTCTACAAATTAGCAATGTAAAAAAACCTCATTGAACTATATCACATTCGCTCACGTTTCATGTACTTGTCGGATCTAATTGACCCCGAAGCCCTTGTTTTCTACAAAACAAGAGAACAATAATTTGTCATTTGACTACATCGTGGGAATGTTAATCGTACATGTTATCAATGCTTATACTCCATGGAGTTTTCTACAACATGCAGCTCCAAGTCCTTATACCCAAGCTAATTATTTTGATGTGATTCTGTTCGGCTCAATGAACCTAGAAGAATAAAACAGTAATCCTTCCATTACAAACATTTTAGTACAGTTCAAAAAGTTGATATTCAATTAGCAAAGAGTCATAATGCAACGAATTCACTCGGCTGAAACATTTGTGCATTTAAATCCTATCGTTTCTGCATGCATGATCAACCTTTCCTTTGGGGTTAATGATCTGAAAAATTGGCATTTGGTAAGTGAATCTCTTCCAGGTTTCTTGGTCTGAACTTATGTAGGATTACTCTCTCGAAACATGATACGTTCTCTTTCCTCCTTTACTGCTGAGGATTTGTGAGAATTCAAATGTGACTGTCAGAACGACAAGAGGCAGATATTGTTCGGAAAATGATTATTTGAATTCAAGAAATGTGATACACCACTTCAAGTTATATATAGCATGGTTAGGCTTGTCGTTTTGTACCTGAGCAAAGCATAGGTTACATCATTCCCTTAAGTGAAATATTGTTATTCAGCTGCTCTGACGAGGAGAGGCCAAAGCCATAAACCTTAAATGATATGTGCTCTTCCATAGTTCTCGAATCTAAAAGTGCTTAAAACATTTTTGAAACCGTCATGGAACAAAAATTTCTGTGGAAGTTTTACTGACACATCAGAGCTTAGGGTCACATATACCAGTGCTATCTTCATGCTTCATGTACAAACATTGCATTATATATTTTTGTGTGCAGAAGAACCTTCCCTTTATACTCCCTTTGTATATAATACATGATGCGTGGCTCTTTGAACAGACCAGATGCAACAGAGTTGAAGTTTACGGATGACCTTAAGCAAATTTTGGAAGTGATAGCATCAACTGGAAATTACTGGTTAGTCAAGCAGTTGATTTTATTGCTTTGAATTGTAGTTTCAAATGTAGCCATGTTTCCCTTGTATATAAATATGGGGGAGTTGATGTGTCCCTGCATGGAAGTTGCTTTATCCTGTTTCAAACTATGATGATGTAGTTTCACCTGTATACTACATCCCTTGGTTTTTGATTTCTAATGGGCCCGTCGTCTTATTTAATATTTTGTATGGTTGTAGGCATGAATGGCCCATGCTGAAAAATCTTTTATCATTTCGTATGAAGCAGGTATGGATGTAGGAAGCTGAAGTTTTAGTATGCCATTCCTTCTCATACTAGGCAGTTATGTGATCTCATTACATTGGAATATTTTCCAGGTGTTAGCACAATATCATGACTTGTGTATTGCTTCTGGAGAACCTGAAAAGCTCATTATTGGAGAAACATTTCCCGATCTTGAGAAGAGACTCCTTGAATGTAATGCCTTCTAGGTACATAGCTATTGGCTGACTCAGAATAAACTGATGCACTCCTAAGCATTAAATATTGAATTGCTTCTTTTGTAGATCTTGACTTATTTGTAGATGGACCTCCATTTACATTGCAGCGGCTGTGTGAGGTGAAATAGTTTTCCAAATTCAAGATATTGGGTTGCACTGTCGCATTTTCTTATAGAATTAAGGATTGTATTTTTTATTTGCAGCTGCTTCTGAATCCTAGAGCCACATATCTCAATATTGATAAAGCTGCTCTCGCATTTGAAAAGGTAACTATTATTTATCATAGATTGGTATGTTTATGATCCTGTCATAAAATTGTATATTTTATGTAGTTGGTCCTATTTTGTATATAAATCGTTCTGTGATTTATATACAGCTCCTTTTGGTGACGTCAACAATTCCTGCATGTAAAGATCCTTACCCTCGTAGTATGGAAAACAAAGTGGAAGAGGTGAGTATTGTGGGGGTTGAAAATGGAACCCCAGAAAAAACTGATCAAGAGATGCTTGATAGGCATATGGATGGGGAAGCTTTAGATAATGAGGCATCTACGTCATCAGAGAATAATACCGCACCATTAACTTCTAAAGACAATCACGTGGTCAAACCAGATTTTGAAGGAGTTCAGGTTCTCAACCAACAATCCCCTTCAGTAAATGATGATGATCTTGTTGATATTCCATTAGACGATAAAAGTCCTAACATGCAAGCTTGAAGAATATGCATGGACCTTTACGCTCTCTAGCCTCCCTAAGTAGTTTAGGGGAGGACATCACCACCTTCAATCATGATTGTATGTCATATATGGTTAGGGGGTGGTTTTGGTCGTGGAGTCATCTAGAGAAACAAGCTTTACAGCAAAAATCCTGTTGTTTGCGTTATTTGATCTTGTGCTGGAGTGAATGCATTTACTCAAACTTTGCTTGTTACTATTGGCTCAACCACATGATATATTGTGCTTGGTTCTCGGTTCCTTGCACATGTTTCTTTCAGCTACTGTGGTTGTAGTATATGCTGTAGTTCTTGGACGGCATTACTTTTTACTAAAGTTCTGCATCGTTCTAAGACACTCAGGACTAGTCGAATTACCTGTGGTACTAGCTGAAATGTATCTAATGGATCTATATCATACTAATTTCTGGACTGGAGATTGCTTGAACTGAAAAAATATCTCGGGTTTTCTTTTTTCTACTGTAATAATCGGAAGACAGCACGAATGCGGAGGATGGAGCAGGTTTGGAGCTAACCTGGTACAGTTTCCGTACGATCTCTACATGACATTTTCTATAGAATTCAGCAGAATGCTCTTTGTTTCCTGAATGTACATCTAAATGAAGTCGTAATTTAAGAACGAGGACTCAAAATGTATAGGATGTGTTGTATGAGATCAATTCAGAGACTAATGATTACACTCGTACATGTCGGCTACTCGTTGCTGAGTAACAAGAAGGGATCACAATGAGGAGGCTTAGTGATTTTGGAGGCTTCCTTCTATCTTCAATCTTTGCGGAATTAAATTTATATTGATTCTCATGATTCGTGATTGGGTTTGAACGGGAGCATTGTGAGGTTGGTTTGCCTTCTTTCTTTCTTCACACATCTGGATGTGCTACCGTTGCATCAACAAAGCGAAAATGGATGTGCCCAACAACTTTTACACGACATTATAGCCGAAATCGCACGACGAAGAAATATGCGAAATGGAGTTTTTGTGAAGATCTTTCCCAAGCGTATGTTATTCCTGTCTTTTTTCTGTTTTGTCTTTCCATTGGTATATCGTATCATTAATTATTGAAGAGAACGCCTGAAGGTTAGATTTTTGCTTGAATAAAGGTAATGCTTGAAGGCCAAGCCGTTGATTTGCAGCTCCAGAAGTTTTACATCAGAAGCAGCATCCAGAGAAAGATTGAAAATACAATAAGAAACAGGTAAACAAAAAAGAGAGCGAGGCAAAATAAAATGAGATAAAAGAATTGGGAAAGTTAGCAAAACTAAATGCCTACCGGAAACTAGAAATTACAAATTAACGCCTAAGTTTTAACCGATTAACACCAAATCAACCAATTATGAGTCCGATTAATATTAAACTAAGTGATTAAAGCTCAATTAGTTGATTAACACCAACTTAATACGTTAACCAATCAATTAATTAGATTCCAAATCACTGACTTTGAGCATAGTAAGGGAATCGATCAAGATCAATCGGTGAGAAACAATTAAGAATAAACCAACTAATTAACGTTGGACGAAAAATTTACAATTGATTAGACGTTTTCTTTGAAAAAAAATCGCTCCCTAAAACTGAATAGGGAGAAATAAGAAAAAGAGAGAAGAAAAACAGGGAAAACACAAGGCCAAAAAAAAAAACAAAAACAAAAGATGACAGGAAATAAAAAATCGGCCGCTAAAAGTCGCCGCTAAATCTAGCGGCCGCCAAAAGTCGCCGCTAAATCTAGCGGCCCCCAAAAGTCGCCGCTAAATCTAGCGGCGACTTAGCCATGTTTTGTCGTCTTCTCGCTCTGACTTTCTCTGTCGTCCTCTTCTTCCAATTTCTGTCTTCTTTCTTCTTCTTTCTTATTCGTCTTCTTCTTCGTCTTCTTCTTCGTCTTCTTCTTCTTGATCATCATCATCTTCTTCTTCTTCTTCTGCTTCTTCTTTCTTCTTCGTCTTCTTCTTCTTGATCATCATCATCATCTTCTTCTTCTTCTTCTTCTTCTGCTGCTGCTTCAAGTTTCTCCGACTTTTTCTTCTTCTTCTTCTTCTTCTTCTTCTTCTTCTGCTGCTGCTTCTGCTGCTGCTGCTTCAAGTTTCTTCGACTTCGCCTGCAGCTTCTTCTTCTTCTTCTTCTGCTTCAAGTTTCTCCGACTTCGCCTGCAGCTTCTTCTTCTTCTTCTTCTGCTTCAAGTTTCTCCGACTTCGCCTGCAGCTTCTTCTTCTTC
>JBBBWG010032197.1:0-15477 GCA_037176905.1 Azolla pinnata | reverse complement strand
CTTCGCCTGCAGCTTCTTCTTCTTCTTCTTCTGCTTCTTTTGCTTCAAGTTTCTCCGACTTCGCCTGCAGCTTCTTCTTCTTCTTCTTCTGCTTCTTTTGCTTCAAGTTTCTCCGGCTTCGCCTGCAGCTTCTTCTTCTTCTTCTTCTGCTTCTTTTGCTTCAAGTTTCTCCGACTTCGCCTGCAGCTTCTTCTTCTTCTTCTTCTTCTTCTTCTTCTTCTTCTTCTTCTGCTTCTTCTGCTGCTTCTGCTTCAAGTTTCTTCGACTTCGCCTGCAGATTCTTCTTCTTCTGCTTCTTCTGCTGCTTCTGCTTCAAGTTTCTTCGACTTCGCCTGCAGCTTCTTCTTCTTCTTCTTCTTCTGCTGCTGCTGCTCCACCTTCGAGAAGGCCAGCGATGCCTCCAATGAGCTCCCCCCGCCGCCGTCATCCTCGTCATCGTCCTCCTCATCCTCATCATGATGATGATGATGTTGATCCGCAGCCGCAACGCATCGGATGATCGCTCCGCGGATCAAGAGCTGGAGCTGCTGCAGATCAATCGCCGCAGCAGCTACACCGACGTCGTCAACCACGCCATCGGCGCTGATCATCAGCACCTGCACCACGATCATCGTCGGGGATCGGCCGCGGCTGCTGCTGCTGCTGATCATGATCCGACTGCAGCCGGTCTAGTTAATCCGATCAGGCCCAGAATTATATCATCGCAATCACATGATCAGAGGCATGGCGGCCCAGATCATCGAATGCTTGCCGAATCATTTGCAGAATCTGATCATGCGGATCATTATCATCAACATCATCATCGACATCTAGCTACCAGCTCATGCTCCGCCCATGATCAGCTAATAATCCACGGATCATCCTCCAGCGCCTCATGCAGCCGATCATCCGATCATAAATATACCAGTCACGATGATGATCATGACCTGCATACTACTGCAACAATCGCGCCTTACAATAGCTGCCATTATCAGGCTATGGATTCGATATTCATGCCTAGCTATCACGATCAGCAGCAATATAGAAGATCAAGGCTGGGATCAACGTCGTATAGCAATTCAGATCACATTAACTGCTATAATTATCCAGGATGTGCTGCTAATTACCATGGATTAGCAGCTCATCACGATCAGATTAGCCCTCCTCCTCCTCCTCCTCCTCCTCCTCCTCATCATCATCATCATCATCATCATCACCAGGCAAGTGCAGCAGGCATAATATGATATAAGTACACAAATACTTTCATGGTGCATACATTCGGCATGGATTCATTCACAACTTATTAGCACCGGCCGACTAGTATACTTATATGTGGTAATCGCATCCTATTGTGATCAAGTCTTAGTACTCGATTAAATCGGAGCAGCTAATTCAATCACCCAGAAACGGTAGCATATTAATACTGACACTCTCATACTTACAATGAGATCATGAACTGGGATTGGATCAGTCCCAAAAATCCCAAAATTATTAGAAATAATCATGGGCTTATATGCATAGCAAAGCTTATCAAATACGGCATGAGTTATGGATCAGGGTGAAATAATTATATCTGACATATAAAAAATATTCTGATGAGGTTGAGGAATTTAAAGATATATTGCTTGTGATCAAATTTTGCTGTTGATCCAGGCGCTGATGCAGCTGGATCGATTGTCGAGTGCAGGATCGAATTTTGCCGGTCTAAAGCATATGATTAGAATGGACGATGGTACTGCATCAAACGATGGTAATAATATAATCGGCCATGCGGCGGATCATGTAATATTGCCGCCTGCAGCAGCTGCTACTAATTATACGACGTATAGCAGTACTGATCATCGTACTGATCCGCCCGACGATTACAATAATATTCGGCCCGCGACCTGCAATTATAATCCTATGATCAGCTACTTCAATCATGTGATCCACCGTGCCAATTATAGTAATAATAATAATAACCATATTGATCAGAGCACGGATTCGGTCCCATGTCGAGCGAGGGCGAAGCGAGGTTGCGCAACTCATCCGCGGAGCATCGCAGAAAGAGTTAAGTTATACATACTATGATTAATTATATCCTCAGCCCGTCGACAAATTTTGCCTAATCATCCGTTGATATATATATTGCATTGATCGGGCCGGCCCCCAATTAATCAATTAATTGTAAGCTGAATTAACATCAAGTTAACGAACTGATTAACGCTCAATTACTTGATTAATCAATCGATTAGATTCTAAAGTTTCCTAACTAATTTTGTGAATCGAATATGGTAAGGGTCGGATCGATTAGGATCAATTAATGGAAAACGATTAGGAATAAAATCAATCACATTATACTAACAGAATTAATTGGGTGTTAATTTTTAGTGGTGGGTGTTAATCTCTAGTTTTAGTAGGCGTTAATCTCTAGTTTTAGTAGGCGTTAAAATGTAATGTACAATTTTTAAGGTATTTTTTTTGGTAATTCTCTCTATAATAATATCAGATGATTATTGGAAGATGTAGAATTAAAATCATGTCAAGTATGTATGGCAAAAGCAAAATCTTAATAATTCCACTATAATCAAATCACACAATTAGTAACTAATTATAGTTCTAATGCATAATTAAGTTTTAATGTAGCTTGATCAATCACTCAAATTAGCCGAATATAATGTGGATTTCCGCTGATAATTCATAAGTAGGACATACGAGATTGATTAGCATTACTAGGAGTCTAATACTGCTAATTAATGTAATGAATTATGCCCTATCCAGTGTAATTGATGGCGAATATTGCTAATTACCGCAATATAACAATGCCATGTTTCATTCATCTTCGATATTAATAGATAATGTCGCGTTCAATAAGTACAGCAATATTGAGCCCATAACTGCGGTCGATCAATCTATCTATCTATCTATCTATCTATCTAGATTCTCTGCATGCATTTGCATGGGGTAAATTATCTGTAATATATAATGTGATCGGCATTAGAACCTAACGTTTTGTGGGGGATTGAATCACTGGAAATCAGGTCCGGAGGACGAAGATTAGCGAGAGAATGAAGAAGCTGCAAGATCTCATGCCCAATATGGATAAGGTACTGTGAATCGATGATGCTTCGTCGCTCATTTTAGATTGATGATCAGAAGATGATTGGGATTTCATATAATTAGATTATAATACCTCCAGCTACCTAATAATATAATCATATTGTCATGATTCGCACATTCTGTAACTGATCAATATTATGGCTGCAAATGATCATCCTGACTCATTGATCGTTGACCGGTTATATTATCCAGCAAACGAATACTGCAGAGATGCTCGATGAAGTCGTCGAATACGTGAAGGGCCTGCAAAGAAGACTCAAGGTATGAACTGTACCACAAATTGCACTTTGATGCCTGCTAAAACCATAAATTACGAATTAACGCTCGATTAATTGATTAACAACGAATCAATCAATTGTGAACTCAATTAACATCAAATGATTTAATTGATTCACGCTCAATTTATTAACACACAATCAACACGTTAATCAGTTAATTAGATTCGAAAATATTGACCAGCTTTCGTTAATCGAATATAGTCAGGGAATCGATTAGGATCAGTAATTAGTGGAAAGTGACTAGAAATAAAATCAATTAACGTTATACTAACTGAATTAATCGGGTGTTAATTTTTTGTGGAGTATAAGAGTAGGCGTTAATTTGTAGTTTCTAGTTTGAGCAGACATTCAAATGTAATTGAAAATTTTATTAGCCGGTGTTTTTTGGTACTTAATTTCATATATGATTGATTAAAGCTCATCACCACAAATCAATCCCTGAATTTGATATTTTGATGATCGCATTAAGAAGCATTACTCAACAGCGATTCAACACTAGCAACACTAGAGCAAAAATCAGACAGACATTGAAGAAATGGTTCATTAGCTCAAACCATTAGCTATGAATGACACCGTAACAATAACCATCACCATCACCATCACAACCATCAGTAACATCATCACCATCACCATCATTACCACCATCACTATCATCACATCATGATCATCATCATGATCACACCATTATACTGTAAAGAAAGAGCCAGCCCATTGAGCCCAACCACCCCATATGAAAAGATATGTGGGTCGGTCGATCGATCGATTGATCACAGCACCTAATTTGTGAAGCGTGAATGACCAGACTAATTAATTGGCATTCCATTCGATAAATACGTGGGTCGGATAGTACTAATTAGAAGGGATCAGGAAGAGATTAGGAGGAATTAGCGCTGATCTTGCAGTGATTTGTCGGATAATTTCACCATCATGGGTCATATAATTAGATTAGAGCGCTTTCTGAGACTAGTGTAGTAGATTCCAGAACAGCTCGAGTATAGAATAGTTCCAGAAGATTCATTCGACCCTCTTAATTTGCTGTGAAATTTTGATTTGTTGCACACTGTAGCACACAGAGCATCTAGTGAATTAGAGCATCAGAATGGCATAGCTTAGTGCTGTCAATTATATTGCAGGAGCTGATGGAGGCTCGACGAAGATGTAGGTGCGGATCTAGTATAACCGAGAGATCAGATCAATCGTAGCTGCAGCTAATTCCTGATCGATCCAACTAGTCTTCTCGAATCACGATCCGGAACTCTAATTTGTGCCCAACATTGTCATGCACATGATGAAGCTGAGGATCACTAAAACCCTAGAGATTGTATACATATATATACAACCTGCAGGAAGCGTTATGCAATCTGATTTGATGATCTCTAGAGAGTTGTGCCTGACGGACTCGCAGATGATCTGACTTAATCATCAGCGATAATATTTTGTCTTAATAATTATAACAAGAGCTCGATTGGATCGCTGCATTTAGCTGGTATTAGTTAGTATCTCTGCAGTTAACAAATGATGGATCTATTAATTAAGGCCCGGGCCCGTCTAAGATCAAATTGGCGCTAATAATGCGACAATTCATTACTCTAATCAGCTTTGACTAATTATAATTATTAGCAGCAGCACCAGATTAATTGGGCTTCCTCCATTGCTCCACTGAGCCTAGATGTGCATTGTAATTAATGTGTGTTACTAATGACAGCATCATGGATAACTAGGGTTTAGGGTTTGAATATTATCTCGATCAAAATGATCATCATGTGCATGAGGATTTAGGGTTTCGGGTTTGATCTCCATATGCAATTAACTCATTAGGTATATTGTAACCAAAGCCTAGTGTTTGATCTCAACCAAACTGTATATAAGTTTTGATCGCAATCAAACTCACGTATGTCAGGGTTTAGGGTTTGATTATCTCAATCAAACTCACGTCTGTGAGGGTTTAAGGTCTGATTATCTCAATCAAACTCATGTATGTAAAAGGTTAGCAAGGGCTGACAGTATAAATTAACACATTAAGGATCATATCATCCGGTTTTACATCATAATTAACAACAGATCTGCAACATTCCATGAAAATTTAATATAAGACTAGAATCAGGACATTGTTCAATATATTGAGAAACCAAACATCATGTCAATCTATAATCTTATAGTGGATAAAGATCAAAACGAAAGAAAGAAAGATATATTAACGTCTTCTAAGACCCACGAGACAAAAGGCACTGGGGTGTGTACCCAATCATCCAAAGTACAAAAAATGAAAACAAACAAGAGGTAGAGGAAAAGAACTCTCGAAATCGAGAACATATTATACTTCTGCCACAAGTTCCTCATCTTACCAGCTGAAGTGCTAATAATTAGAACCGAGAAGATGAATCTGTCCTGGTCTGAACGAATGATCAATCATAAGTCTAATGGATCAATCTATAAGTTCTAATCGATTCAGCGCTAATCGATACGACACGAATTCCTTAATTCATACAATGATCATCAGAACGTTTGCGTCCTTGATCACTACGCTCTTAAAAACTGTAGCAGTATTGTTATAACATCGGCCGCCTTAATGTACTTGGAATCGAACACATGACCATTGCTTAATTCTTTATTCGGTGAAAATGCTCGTCGAAATCTGTAGATTGGAATTATAAGTTCACCAACACCAGATCAGATTAATTAAGCACCGATTGCCCTTCACTAGTGCAAAGGATTAATTATATGGTGGATGAGTGCGAGTAATTAGTACTAATTATACCAGATCAATCCAGCTGATGATTATCTTTTGCAGCAGCAGCAGCAGCTGATCCCACGATGATCTGCACCACCTGATCATCGCCACGTTGATCTGATGCGTCATTAATGCTTCGTGTAATCGGCAGGATCGAGCTGTATTTTGTAATGTGCCGATCAATCAGCCGACGGCGATCATCATCAAAATCATGATCATCATGATCATCATCTGGATCAGGCATTTTTCCTGCAGCAGGTCGATGCTGATCGGGTGACATCATCTTCCAGACTATGCCCATGGCGATGAGAAGCAAGCCGGTGACATGCTGCTCCGAGAACGGCTTCGTGAAAATCAGGTACGAGATCAGCAGCGTCAGCGCTTTGCGGCCCGTCGTCACCTGCATTAATCATGATTAGGTGCAGGATTAATTAATAATCTGTGTATAGCTCTGATCAGCCCGCACAAACAGGCGATGATTGATGATCAGCGACTTGATGAATTAATCCCTTCAATATTGTCAAGGAGCTATATTGGAATCATTAGAACTTTAATGATCCTATATTTAATTACAAGAAGCTATGGAATGAGATCTAGCCAGCTGGATTGATCAAAGCATTCTAATCCGTGGCCCACCGACTTAATCCGTGCTGCTTATTATACCGTGGCCCACCGACTTAATTAATTAAAATCCCTTCATAATTAGTCGCTGCACTTATATATAGTGATTACGTGGTTAATTAACTGCACTAGCAATACAGGTGAATTAGGGTTTCTTTGATTAGGGTTTAGGGTTTTGATTAATTACCATAGCCGTGGTAGCTGCGCCGAAGAGAGCGATGAGTGAGAGCACCGAGAGTTGACCTATGAATGTCGCTATCGCCTCGAACGCCAACACAATATAGACATAGGCATGCTGCTAATTCGATCGATTTGCACAGTGATCAAGCGTCAAATTAGATCGATATTTAGCAGCTGCTGGATTAATTAATCGTTCGATCGTAATGGAACATGATTAGCTGGACCTCATGACCTCATGATAATAATTTAGTGACTAATATATCATGTATTAATTACCACTAGATCATGATCAACTGCAGTTATATTGATCAGAAGCAGATCAAACAATATTAAAGACTTAATCGCCGGCCATCAATGAATGATCTCAACTGATAATTATAATATGATGATCTGATCACCTGTGAACAAGCTGTCCATGCCCTGAACAGCTCGCCGGTAAGAATCATGGGGACAAGAAGAAACGGCAATCCAGCAGCGGTCGAACAAAACAGCATCTCAACCTACAATATAATGTATATAGATATAATTGTACCAATGTATCGGACCTTACAATATTGATCATCAAACATTGAATTACAGGTCTCAGCTCATGATCCATGATTTCATCCCTAACTGCAGTTACTTGTACTATGGTAAGATGGATAATGTTACATTAAATCATCACCACCTGCTTGCAGATCACTCGGCACATTAATCAGCACGTTAATGGGTCACATAAAATCTATCTATCTATCTATGTATGTGTGCGTGTATATATATAAAAAACGTCTAACAAGATTATGAATTACATTTAAACACCTCCAAAACAATTGTTTTTTCCCAAATAGAATACTCTATTATTAGGTTACATCCGAAAGTCCGCGGGGTCACAAATACAGGAAGCAAATTTACAAATTAACGCCTAGTTTTAGAAATTAACGCGCAATTGATTGATTAACAGCAAATCAATTAATCGTGAGCTCAATTAACATCAAATTATTAACTAACTAACGCTCAATTCCTTGATTAACACCGAATTAACGCACAAACAAATTGATTAGATTCTAAAATCACTAGCTTCTGTTAATCGAATACAGTAAGGGATTCGATATTTAGGATCAATCAGTGGGAACTGATCATTAGGAATAAAATCAATACTAGCGGAATGAATTATTGGGTGGTGGATTTTTAGCGGAAGATAAGATGCGGCGCCAATTTGTAGTTTCAGATTTCAGTACCTGGCATTCAAATATTGTAATTTACAATTTGGTTCGGGTGTTTTTTGGTATAATTTCTCCCAATATATACGTAGCTATATAGATTATAATGTAGCTGGTTATATAATTGACATTGCAGCTAGCTAGCTGCTGCATAATTAATTTAGTAGTACTAGTGCTGATCTTACCTGAGATGTTCCAGGGTTAGTGGTGAATATTGCCTCTTGAAGGTTCCCCATGAAAGCATCGAGGACGAGAGCTCCGCAGATCATGAGCACGCCCACGATGTCGAAGTTGGGGGACATGTGGGCGTCGGCAAGTGTGAACACGATGAGCCCGCTGACGAGCAGCAGCGCCGAGAAGTAATCGTGGAGCTCGTACTTGCGGCGCAGGCCCGGGATGAATGCGCCCATGACCATCACCGGGAGGACCTGATCAAATGATATTATCGGACAAAAATTACTAAACATGGTCAGACTAGCTGTTGATTTGCCCAAGAATTCGCAGGCTGATCAGATTAATATAAACTGGTTGCAGCAAGAATTTTTGAGCTACTGATTATCATGAATTAGCTGCTATGGAATTCTAATTAGAGCCAGCAGCTCGATCCTATAGATACAAGAATTAGCTGTCATGGAGTAATTAGAGCCTTGATTCAAATTGGCATTAATCCAGCTGTAATTATATTATGTATATTATTGCTTATTATATCGTGATTTAGTGTGGTGCTAATCTTTGTTTGATTGATTCAATCATGAATCAATCAAACATGAGACAGCTAGCTGTTTAATTTGCCCAAGAGCATTTCGGCGGATAATCAATATAAACTAGCCGCTCATGATACCACGTAGAGCTAGCTGTTATCAAGAAGTTATGGAATAATTAAAGCCAGCTTGATCCTATACAAGAAGCTAGGGAATAATTAGCGCCAGCTTGATCCTATACAAGAAGCTAGGGAATTAGCTGAGCCTTGATTTAAAGCATTAATCCAGCTGTAATGATATTGTATATATGGCATAACATACCGTGATTATAAGCGACGTGGTGCTAATCCTTAATGTTTTGATTGATTAAATCAAAACATGAGACAGCTATAAGCTGTTAGTTAATTTTCCCAAGAATAGTTTCGTGGATAATATTATAAACTGGCTCATATGTAGATCAGCTGGTACTTATGAGCAAGAAGCTAATAATGGAATTAGAGCCTTATAAAATAATGATCTTATACAAGGATTAGCTAGGGCAATTAGAAGTCTAGCCTTGATCTAATTAAACAACCACTAGAAGCTATCTGGCATGGAATTAGAGCCTTGCAGATTTCAACTTAGCATTAACCCAACTGTAATGATATTGTATACAATTATGCTTAATATTATACTGTGAATGCTCCTGTGGGTATAATTAGTAATCCAGCTTATATATATATGAGCATTAATTTGATGAGTTAATCTATGATTAAATGCCTAAGCACTAGCTCATGTTGTGCTGAATCCTGATCATCACCTTGGTTGATTTGAACATGATTTGGGCAGGGTAATTGAGGTAGGCTAGGGAGCCCTTGGTGAGGCCATGTGAGCCCATGAGCACAGCAGAGAGCTTCCAGTAAGCTGCCCATGGATTCACCATGTGCTTTGCTCGGAAGCCTTGCATCGATGCGAGGAGCCCCAGGTAGATGAAGCTCTGGATGAAGGTGAAATACCAGCCAAAGCTGCAGATATCAGCCCCCCATCGATCGAGATCGATCAATCGATCATCACCACCAGCATGCAGACACAACAGTAAATTAAATTCATTTGAATTAGACCGATTGATCCAATTAGAATCCAATTAAGATCTTGTCATTTAATTTATATTCTGCATTCGATAAGATCGACCAATCGATCATGACCACCAGCAATCTGACACAACAGTAAATTACATTCATTGAATTAAATCACCACTGATCCAATTAGAATCCAATCATTAAGATCTTCTCATTATATTCCATATTTGATAAGCTGATCTGCAGATGCAGGTCTAATATATAGCGACATTGATAATGTTCTGCACAGATCGGTTGAAATGGAAACTGTAGCATTTGGATATAATTTTATGCATTCAGATCATATTACTCTAGCACTTACAGCTATACCTGAATTGAAGCCTATTGTAGACATATTCCTGGAAAAACCATCAATTGCAGGATGGATCAGAAAACACACAAAAGATCATCTCATGAAGTTAATTAGCCTATTACTGCAATGTATACGATCTATATTTCACTAGATAATTTACTAGCTGGGAACCCATTACTCATGACGATATTGACACTACGTTTATGAAAATAATAAGCTGCAATTCAGTTGAATCATGTGACGAAGCTGGCAGAGAAATGACAATTTCAGTACTATGGTCCGATTCTAGCACTAGTCGATTACTTATAATCATACCCTAATACATCTGCTTGCCGCATGGAATTATACATAAAACTCGGTACGCCAGAAATAATATATATGCGCCATCAACAAGCTGACAGATCTTGAAGAGCTGATTAAGGGCAATAATTTGAAATTAATCTTGCAGGTGCAAAAATGAAATATTTTAGAAGTGATGAAAGAAAGAATCGAAGGGGATCAATCAAAGAACAATATCTTGAATCCATATCATATGATCGGCAAGAAGAAGAAAAGCATAATTAGGGGTAGAATAATATTGTGAGATATTGATGGCTTGCATTAACCGAGTAATATCCAGCGATTAACACCCAATTACAGCTGGAGTACAAAATCAACAATTATGATTTAGGGATACGGAAAGGCTTAGAATTAAGATTAAGGAACAATGTTATTGAAGATAATTAGAGGCCGGAGGACATGATTAAGGCGGTTAATTCAGTGGAAATTAACAGGACTAGTAATTACCTCGCAGATTCCATTGACGGTATAGCCGAAGAAGAAAGCGGAGGCGCAGATGAGGAGCTGGAGGCTTCGAGGCTTCGAAGAGAGGCTGATGCCAAGGAGGGTAACATTATTAACTTTGTAATTAGCCGCCTCTGATTCGACGCTAATCGCAGTACCACTGCCTGGCATCTTCGTTGTATTCATGATCTTTGCCTAATAATTTGTTGTCACATTGATCTGAGGATCAGCAATATTATATTTTAGGTCCAATTATGGATACAATTTTAGCACTAGATCTGCAGCTTATTGATGTAATGAGTGCTGCAAATTATATCGATCGATGATCAGATGCGGCCTTACAAATCACATTGATATTATTCTTCGTACGATCACCAGTATAATTATACAGCTAGCTTGAAATCCTAATTCGTTGGATTAAGATGTGATCCGATAATATACTTGGAGATAATTATATTATGGAATGCGATCGAAGAAGCTCCTCATTCTGATCTCGTATGCAGATTAATGTTTCCTGGTATAATCAAAGTTATTTGCTGTGGGATTAAGGTCCAAATTATACGACAAATTACTGCTAGAGCTAATTCTGATCATATGTACTCTAATTATGCGTTGCTGGCCGATTGATTCGGCACCATATATTGTAATCGCAGCTTCTAAATATCATGGGGTATTAATATACAGAAGCTGGTCTAATAATGGGATTAAGGTCCAAATTACACGACAAGTTATTGCTATGGCTAATTCTGATCATATGCACTCTAATTATGCGTTATCGGCCGACTGATTCGGCCCCATATGTTGGAATTACAGCTTCTAAAGATCATGCAGTATTACTATACAGAAGCTTGTCTAATCATCGGATTAAGATCCAAATTATGATAAGACAAATTATAATATTTAATTACAAGAGCTTCTGATCGAATGAATCCAACGCATACCAGGGCAATAAATTAAATTCCTACATATTGTTGCAGTTCTAAACCGATTGATTAATTCGGCCCCATATTGTTACAGCTTGATCTGATTAAATAATATGATGCAATCATAATCTACAGAAGCTGGTTAATTAATCATCGGATTAATTAGTTCCAAATTAATATGAGACAAAATATGATAATTAGAGCTTCTGATCGAATTATGAATCATGCTGGGGCTAGAAATTAAATTCCTACATGTTGCAGTCGGCCGATTGATGAATTCGGTCCCAAATTAATGCTACAGCTTCCGATTCATAATAATATCATGCAATGATATGCAGAATTAGCAGGTTTAATCATCATCTAATTATGAGGATTGGAGAACAGGAGAATTAGATAGAGGAAGCACCTTTTCTAATATTTTGTGAGCGCTGATCACCGGATTGATCTTTTTAACGTTGAACAAGATCAAATTTGACAGCAGGATCAGGAGACGTAATTGGGTCTAGAATGATGTTCTTGTTCTTGGCGGCGCAGGATCAGTGGTGCAATTCCAGAACCCTAATTCCTAAAACCCTAAACCCTAAACCTTCAATTTCCTTCAATCTTCTTCCAGGATCAGGAGCAGATGATCAGCGCCCTTGTCCCTTTTAATCTTATAGCTCCGCGTGATCGTTCCTGCGATGAGGATGATTTACCTGCAGGAATTCAACCGAGAAAAGGATCTGAACTCAATCAATCTGCGTACTGATGCAGCAAAGTGCAGGCCAAGATCCGAGGAAGGCAGCTAATTTCTCGACGCCGATGGAGGCATTTGCGGCTTTTATAACCCTACCAGATCGGATCAGATCGGATTCTGGCGGGCTCCTAGCAACTTATATAGTAGCTGATCGATGTAGTTATTCGCTCGGTCAGATGGGCGAATTAGAAGAATCGAAGAAGAAGAATCGTCGATCAAGAAGAATTGAAGAAGAAGAATCATCGATCAAGAAGAATTGAAAGAAAGAAGAAGAAGAAGAATTATCGAAGAAGAATCGAAGCAGAAGAAGAATCATCGAACCAAAATCGAAGAAGAGGAAGAAGAATCATCGAAGCAAAATCGAAGAAACGAAGAAGAAGAATCGAAGAAGCAGAATTGAAGCAGAATCGAAGAAACGAAGAAGAAGAATCGAAAGAAAGGAAGAAGAAGAAGAGACAGAAACAAGACACAGAAACAGAAAAACAGTGAAAAGAAAAAAGGAAGCGGAAAGAACAGGAAAACGAAAAAAATAATTTTTTGTTTTTGCAAAAAAACAAAAGAAAAACAAAAACTGGAAAAAGAAGAAAAAAACCCACAAAAATGAAAAAGAGAAAAAATATAGAAAACAAGAGGAAAAAAAAAGGGCATTTCGTGAAAAAACTTAAAAAATCAATTTTTGAAAATTACGTTTCTGCCCTTCAAATAAAATAAAATATAAAATAAAATAAATACCTTTTTAAATGCCTACCAAAACTAGAAAATTACAAATTAACGCTTAATTTTCTGGTTTAATTTTGAAATTAACGCTTAATTTGAGAATTAACTGTGAATTCAATTAACGTCGACTGGCTCTGATTGATTAACGCTCGATTGATTACTCGATTAACTCCAAGTTGACGCGTTTCATCAGTTAACTAGATTGCTTTAAAAATCGCTGAATTCTTGTTAATCGAATTGTTGGAAAGGAATCGATTAGGATCGATTAGTGGAAGCGATTCGAAAGCGAAATCATACTGGTGGAATTAATTGGGGTGTTAATTCTTAGCGGGAAGATAAGATTAGACGCTAATTTTGCAGTTTCTGGATTCAGTAGGCGTTAACTAATGTAATTTATAATTTGGTTAGACAAAGGATTTCTTCTCCCAATTCTATTTCTTATATATAGGGAAAATTACCCAAAAAAAGTCCTAACTCGAAATTACAAATTAACGCCTAGTTTTAAGAAATTAACGCGCAACTGATTGATTAACACTCCAGATCCATTAATTGCGACTCCTATTAACATCAAATGAATTGATTGATTAACACTCGATCACCTGATTGACATCAAATTAACGCGTCAATCAATAAAAATTAGATTCTAGAATCACTAACTTTTGTTAATCAAATATTGTAAGAGGATCGATTGATTAGCATCGATTAGCGGGAAGTGATTAACAACAAGATCATACTAGTAGAATTAATTGGGTGTTTATTTTTAATTTTTAATTTCAGTTGGCGTTAAAATGTAATTTATAATTTCGTTAGACGTTTTTCCGTAACATATATATATATATATATATATATATATATATATTGAAGATAACGTCTTAAATTTGCAATTTATATGGTAGATTGAGGTTTTCAGGGGTTAGGGTTTTGGAGCCAGCTAAGTTAGGAATTAGGAGTGTTTAGGGTTTCGAGATCAGCTAAACCTGATGAGTTATTAGGGTTTAGGAATGGTCAAGGTTTTAGGGCCTTGGGGTTTCTGAATCAGCTAAAAGAGATAGAGTTAGGGGTTTAGGATCGATTAGGGTTGCAAGAGTTAGGGGTTTAGGATCGATTAGGGTTGCAAGAGTTAGGGTTTTGTAATTAGTTAAACAGATGCGTTAGTAGGGTTTCGGACTCGTCTGGGTTTCCAAGGCTCAAGATTTTGGATTCAGCTAAAAACAGATGAGTGAGTTACTAGGGTTTAGGAATGGGTCAGGGTTTCGGAATCAGCTAAAACAGATGAGCTAGGGGTTTAGGATCGATTAGGGTTTTGGATCCTTAGATCAAGTCCTTTTCTCCTGTCCTTGTACCGAGTCTTTCGATGAATCTGGATTAGACTGGCTTGAACTCGAGATGGGCACAACAGAGAGATCGGATGGATAGAGTCGTATTGCTAACTAGCTGCACAGATTTAGAACGCTGATCGCTAAACCCTAAACTGTAAGGCAGACTTGATTTGATGCAGAAGAAGACCATCTTTGTACAGGCCATGTTTGTAAAATGGACCACGAAGGAAAGATCTCAAATCCTTAAACCCTAAACTGCAAACTAACACCGATTCAGATCTCAGATCCCTAAACCCTAAACTGCAGACTAACACCGATTCAGATCTCAGATCCCTAAACCCTAAATTGCAGACTAACACCGATTCAGATCTAAGATCCCTTAACCCTAAACTGCAGACTAACACCGATTCAGATCTCAGATCCGTAAACCCTAAACTGCTAACTAACACTGATATTAGATCTCAAATCCCTAAACCCAAAACTGCAAACTAACAACGATTCAGATCTCAGATCCCTAAACCCTAAACTGCAAACTAACACCGATTCAGATCTCAGATCCCTAAACCCTAAACTGGAGACTAACACCGATTCAGATCTCTGATCCCTAACCCTAAACTGCAAACTAACACCGATTCAGATCTCAGATCCCTAAACCCTAAATTGCAAACTAGAGGCGATTCAGATCTCAGATCCCTAAACTCTAAACTGTAAACTAACACCGGTTAGATCTCAGATCCCTAAACCCTAAACTGCAAACTAACACCGATTCAGATCTCAGATCCCTAAACCCTAAACTGCAAA
>JBBBWG010032186.1:0-20886 GCA_037176905.1 Azolla pinnata | reverse complement strand
ATATATGTAACAGATGATGATTTTCATTTTAATTCAATTCAAGTATCACCATCTCTCCAAAACCTTACCTCCTCCTCTTCCTGCTTCTTCTTCTGTTTTGTCAAGATTTCCTTGCCATCACCACACCCAAAGACCCATTTCTGCAATCTCTGGATTCAAAGGATGACGGAGACTAGCCGAGAGCCAGAGTTTGTGATCAATAGAAGAAAAGGATCTGTGCTCGGAAAGAAGACGATACTAAAAACCGACCATTTCCCAGGATGCCAGAACAAACGCTTGCAACCTTACGTAGAAGGAGCTCCCAATTACCGCCAGGTGATGAACGGGTTTGATTACTTAATTTGTAGTTCGCCCATCTATATCATTTTCCCCGTCTTCATTCACTGATTCAACTCTACACGTTTTTTACTTGCTTCACGCCATCCGTCATTTTTCCCATCTATTAGCACTTCCCCATCTAAATGTATTCACATACTTCTTCTCAGTTTAGTTTTTTACTTAATGTGTTACTTTAATCCTTTTCCTCATCTTCAAGGAAACATATCCATACATACATTCACACTCACCCACACATAATTTGTTGTATATTCAAGGTTTTTTTTGTGATTCTTTCTTTTCTTCTGTTGTATGGGACGGGACAGTTTTAGTCTTTCATTCGTTGGAATATTTGTTTCATTTTTATGGTTTTAGACATGAATTTTGTGGGTCGCATATCTTTTATGGTTCTTGCAAACTTCACATTACGGTCCTGGGTTTCAGACATGATTCAGTGGACATTGTGATTTTAATCATGATTTTAGAGGGGAACTTTGCAGAATTTTCTATTAAATTGAATTTCGTAACATATACATCTATTTTATTTTTTAAATTCTTCTTTGTGTATTGATGAATTCATCATGCTTTACCACAAGTTTCTATTTTTGTCGGGCCTGATCCTTGATGTGTTTTTGCAAAATCTGTTGCTTATTTATCCTTGGATTTGATTCCAATTTGTGTATATTCGTGCTTTTATGGACCTGAAAGAGGCTTGTTTTTCAAATCTTAAATAAGCTTCTCTGCATAATCTGGTATGTACTTGTAGTTTCAAATATATTTTATGGAAACTTTACTCTGCTGCAAAACTTCATGCATGATTCATGATAGCTAGAACAGACGAAAGGATATTTGGACTTTGATTATCCAAGACTTTGTTGTGTATTTATGGTTTCATACTACGGCCTACAGGAATTCTTATGTTCTTCAAATTTGTTGTATACTGTCACCAAAATTTTGATTTCGATCCCAAGCTTTAATTGGTTTTTGGTCTAACTTGTTACTTGGATTGTTTTTTATAAACTTGCTGCCAGATCATTTATCTGCAAGATTTTCTTGTATCCTTAGGTTTTGAACATGCTTCACTAGGAATCTTGATATTTTCTACCTACACCGGTTTATAGGCGAGAGTTTCTGGTCAGGTTAATGAGGATGCATCCTCATTTTCCTTCTGATTTTTTACATCTCTAGTCTGTCTTATTTATGGAGAAGATGATTGCAAGTCGGTATCTATCCCTGTATTTCTGTAAAATTTTATGCATAGACCTGCTACGTGTGCGTGCCTTCTTATTTAGATCATATTTGTTCAGAATCAAGATTTGGTGAGTTTCAACGTGCATAAATTTTCTTGATATTTTGGATGCAATGCATGCTCTGCTGTTTGTGGCAGGTTGGCTCTTTGCCTGTATATGGTGTAGCTATTCCAACTATTGATGGAATCAGAAGGGTGCTAGATTTAGTGGGAGCGAGCAAACATGGATCAAGCCGCCATGTGCTTTGGCACAACCTACGGGAAGAACCAGTAGGTCATTTTTTCAGAGGAGATGCTGTGTTTTGTTTCCATGGAGGGAAGAAGTTTATGGATAATCCAAATCTACGTGTTCTGATTTTTTCTGGTTGAAATTTTCAGGTGATTTATATCAATGGTCGCCCATATGTTCTCCGGGAAGTAGAGCACCCTTTCACGAATCTTGAATATAGGGTGGGTTCTTCCACATTAGTAAAGTAGGTCATTAATCATTATCAGGACACTTGCATGATCCTTCGGATTGGTAATGATGTGTTTTTCTGTCAATGGAACATAACAAATGTAATTCTATTCTGCATTGCCAGGGCATCAATCGAGCAAGAGTTGAGGAGATGGAGTCTCGTTTAAAAGAAGATGTTTTGCAGGAAGCTGCCTGGTAATATTAAGAAGCGTCTTGCTAGTTTGCCTCAAATTTGAAATATACATTGGCATGTGCACTATATATAATTCTTACTTCATTTCTTCTAGCTTCGCAAATAAGGTGTTGGTAAATGACGAACTTCCTGGTGGCCAGATGATAGATCAATGGGAACCGATATCTTTCAATTCTGTGCAAACTCCGAATGAGGTATTTTTTCAAGAAAGATATTGTCCTGCTTTTGCACAGTTCAATGTTTATTTGTCCATATACATATAATTAATGTTCCAATGAAGGGTACAGGTGTATGAAGCTCTCCAAGCTGAAGGTTATCTCGTTGATTATGAACGAATACCCATCACAGATGAGAAGTCTCCAAAAGAGAGAGATTTTGATTTCCTGGTAGGCAGTGACTCTCTCGCCCTCATACCTTGCCCACAATTGTCATATTTTTATTGATTACAGCTGCTTTAAAGTTTCAAAATTTCCAAATGGACACAATGTTTATTTACCCTCAGATTTGGGATCCTTTATCAAGGTGGACAATGCCCTAAGCTGTTTGTTCCTTCAATGCTACTACGATTTCTCTTATCTTTCCTCCATGAGTTATGGTTTGCAATGGTAAGATTAAGAAATGTTTCTCATACCACAGGTTCAACGTGTTTCCCAAGTAGATACAGACACTGCACTCATTTTCAACTGTCAAATGGGCCGTGGGCGGACAACAACTGGGATGGTAGTTGCCACACTTGTTCATTTAAAGCGAATTGGTTTGGCAGGTGATTCTTGCTTTAAGCTCTTATATTCCTCTGAATGTGTTAACAAACAAGTAAAGCAATATGAAGCAATACCTAAGATATCACATTTTAGGGCTTCCATATTGAGCAGATTTTTAGGACTTCAATATTGAATGTGGGCGTTCCTAGGATGACGTGGGTACAGATATGTCATATTCTTGTATTCTGGAACAGGAATAAGGAGAACAAGCTCTTTTGGACAAGTGATTCAAACTGGAGCTCTATCCCAAGATGTGCCTGATTCAGAAGAGGCCATAAGGAGAGGTGAATATACTGTTATACGCAGCCTTCTCCGCGTACTAGAGGTCTGCAGACAGTACCCCTTTGGAAATATTTAAAAAGTTGTACATAACTGTTCTTCACAATCATCATTTTCGCATGTTCAAGGGGGGAGTCGAAGGCAAAAGGCAGGTGGATCAGGTGATCGACATGTGCTCTGCAATGCAGGTGTGTCTCCTCTGACCCACCTTGTGGAAACCCCTTAACTTTACTTCGAGACTTTATGGCAAATATAGTGTGGTCCCCGTATATAATGGAATGTGCCTATTCACTTTCAATGAATTGCTTGCGTAGGTTAGGGTTTTAAGCTGTGCAACGGTACTCATTCATAGTTTTGAAATTTTCACCTTTACTTAAATGAGGACTTGCTGATCTTCTGGATGCAGAATTTACGAGAGGCCATTGCAGCATATCGTAACAGCATCCATCGCCAAGCAGATGAGAAAAAGAAGGAGTCTGCCTTATTTTTCTTTGTTGAATACTTGGAGCGATACTATTTTCTTATATGCTTTGCTGTATATATACACACTGATCAGTCTGCTCTATTTAATCGGTCCGGTGCACAAAGCAGTTTCCAGAACTGGATGAAAGCAAGGCCAGAGTTATATAGCATATTGAGAAGGTGAGGTAGACTTCTGAATATATACTGATTTATGCAAAAAGGAAGACATTTTTAGATAGACTATCTAAAAATGAATCTACTAATGGATATCTGCTAATGCAAAGTTTGCAAAATAGGATTCTGTTTCTTCCATAACTAGGAGCTTGTAGAATATGAAATGGTGTTTCATGATGTGAGTTATGCCAGAATTGATCTGAGTTATAACTTTGCATATACATCTTAACAATATGTAGTAAGAGGGCTCATACGAGGACTTTCCATTATAATGGCAATTTCAGGTTGGAGGAATTTTCTCAGGTTCATTTTGTATTTACATATTCATTGTGACACAAACAAATAATTGTACATTTGCCACGTTGGCCTACGAAGGCATTAATATATCTTTCTTTCTTTCTTTTCTGCCTCCTCAGAAATCTTGTTTTTCTCTTCCTTTGATTGTCCAGTTTTTGTATGTTCCAACCAAGCTATTTTTTTTTTTCGACTTCAATGTCCAACGCCAAACAATTGATATCACTCTTGATGCACAAACGGCTTTAATCGATCCAGAAGTTTGTCCTTCACAAAGTTGTAATGCTAGGTTCTTGTTGTGTGATGCACAAGAATACACGTTCAGTAGTATGATACGCCATGCAAACCATTTTTATTTTTGTTATATAGTCACTGGGTGCTTTTTTCTGCCGTTCTTTGGGATGGGATCTGCTCATTATATTACCTTTCTGTCTGTAATTATGTATTTCTGAACGATGTAATCTGATGATCACAGTTAAAACAAGAGAGACTCTTCTTTTTGGATACATTGCAGGCTATTAAGAGGCGACCCTATGCGATCTCTAAGTTATGGACCCAAGGTAGCTGGTTTCATCAAGAAAGCTTCAATGCTTGACAGTGGAAATCCATTCAACATAGAAGCCGTTATTGCGATGAGGAATGGGGAGGTTCTTGGTCGTCAGACAGTACTCAAAAGTGATCATTACCCAGGATGTCAAAATGTGAATCTACTTGAAAGAATAGAAGGGGCTCCGAATTTCCGGCAGGTGGACGGTTTCCCTGTATATGGTGTAGCTAATCCAACCAGGGATGGGATACTTGGTGTATTGCATCGAGTTGGCAGTGGTAGAAATGGACGACCTGTATTGTGGCACAATATGAGGGAGGAACCTGTGATTTATATTAATGGAAAACCTTTTGTGCTTCGAGAGGTAGAAAGACCATTCAAGAATATGTTGGAATACACCGTAAGCCCTACTCAACTTGATAAAGTAGTTTCGCATAATCAGCTTTTCCGTTCACAAGTTCTTTGGTGTCAATTTCAACTATGACAAAAACTGTCTGTAATTGTAGCGAAATCTCAAGATTCTGGTTGGATTTAGGGTATTGACAGGGAAAGGGTTGAAAAAATGGAGGCCCGACTAAAAGAAGATGTCCTACGAGAGGCTGAACGCTATAATGGTGCAATAATGGTAAACCATGAGACAGAAGATGGTCAAATATTTGATGTTTGGGAGCAGGTGACAGTGCAAACAGCTCAAACTCCACTTGAAGTCTTTAAACAACTGCAATCTGATGGTTTTCCTGTCGAATATGTACACATTCCTATCACTGATGGAAAAGCTCCCAGAAGCTCTGACTTTGGATCTATTGCAGCAATTATTGCCTCTGCTCAAAAAAACACGGCATTTGTCTTCAACTGTCAGGTACCTAACTGTCTTTGTCAAGGGTCTCACAAAAGTTGTTTCTAGAAACCATAACTTAGACAATAGTCAGATTTGTTCTTTTATGCATTCCTCTCTTTTACCTTCTTTCCTTCGACAGCTAGACTTGATGGATTGATTTCGTTGTACCAAATTCAACTTTGCCTGGTCTTTGCTTGAGTGAACATTAAATGGTCATTTCTGGTGTTTCCTCCATCATTGAAATATTTCTGTGCAACCATGAAGTATAGTGAGCGGAAGTGCATGTCAGAATGTTAGGGAAGAGGGGAGAAATTTACATGTATTCCTCTTTAAATTCTCAGTTCATGTGAACTATCACCTCCAGGAATTCTCTCGTTGGTCCTCTCTAGAAATCAGGTCTATATATTTGGATTGTGATAGCCTAGATGTGAAGGGTTTGTAATTTTAATCTGTGACCTGTAAACCTATGAAGAGAGCATGCATAGATTAATTGTTGAGATGCTGCTAGATAATTACATAGTATGGTTTTTGTGCGCTGAATGATGACTTGCCTCATCCTGTTTGACCTAACCAGGTGATCAATGATCACAATTTGTATCTATAGGTAACCAGGGAATAACGATTACTTTTTTTTTGAGATATATGGAATGCTGCTGGTATATTTCATAAGACAGAATAAAATCTCAAATTTTTTCTTATAATCAGATGGGACGTGGCCGTACTGCAACTGGCACTGTTATTGCATGCCTTGTCAAGCTAAGGTGTGACTATGGAAGACCAGTTAGATTGCCAAACATCCATAGAGTAACTTCAAATATTGATATGGAATCAAGCAGCGGTGATGAGGCAGGGAATGATGCAGAAACCCATGATACTACCAAAGTAAGCACCATCATAGAAAGACAAGCTTCTGTCTCAAGCTTTGTTATGGATGACATACCACTAGTGCGGAAAATTACCCGAATTTTGGAAAATGGTGTAGCGAGCCGAGAAACTTTGGATGCTGTCATAGATCGGTGTGCTGGAATGCAAAACCTACGGCAAGCCATTCTGCATTACAGAAAGGTCTTCAATAATCAGACTCTTGAACATCATAGAAGACGGGCTGCTTTGGATCGAGGAACTGAATATTTGGAACGATATTTCATGCTAATTGCGTTTACTACTTATCTTGGAAGTGAAGCTTTTGATGGGTTCTGCACACCAGGTTGTGTAGGTACAACCTTTAAGACCTGGCTCCACAAAATGCCGGAGATTCAGGAGATGAAATGGAGTATACGACTAAGACCTTCACAAGTTTTTTCTATTCCGGTTGTCTTCCACTCTTTTTTCCTTATATGCCATTTTTGTTTCTTTAGATATTTCGCCCTGATGTACTAGTCAGTTTCTTTGTCCATCCGGAGTAGTCACACAAGCTATTTATTCTACACACTTGATGTAACTAACACCCATGATTTACCGGTTATCCAAAGGCAATCTAAAGGCCATACTAAAAAACACTTGCACTTGATAACAGGATAATATAGTTCGAACAGGATCTTATGAGATAGGCATCAGAACTCACAAGAAACAAAATATATTTCACGTTCTCTGGTTTAGGAGTTATGCTATATATTAACCTTCAGCCAATAATGATGCTATGTGATTCTCACTGCAGGAAGTAAACTTTTCAGCTTTTGGGGAAGAAAATGAAGGAGATCCTGTCATGGAGGCAGTTGTGAAAGCTCGTAGTGGTTCAGTTCTCGTGAAACGATCTATTCTTAAAATGTACTTTTTCCCCGGTCAAAAAACATCATCAGAATACATTGACATTGAGGGTGCACCTCATGTTTGCAAGGTCTATTCTGTCCCTATCTATAAAATTTTATTCATAGGTCAATAATAAAAAGAATTTTCTGTTTTACTGGCTTTGAATTTAAACATTGAAGTTTTCAACTATGAATGACTATCATTGAACTTAAATTCAGCTGAACTGATAGTCTTAATCGTTCAAGTATGAATGAACAATTGCAAGACCATCTAAGTTATTAAGTGGCTACAACATCATTTTCTTTAGTGAAGGAAGACATTGCCTAGTTTTTCATTTGTGCTCTGATTTATGGCTTTGTGTGCTCAGGTTGATGGGGTTCCAGTGTACAGTTCTGCTACCCCTACAGTAGATGGGGCAAAGGCAATTTTGGCTCACCTCAATGCAGAACCGTCTGCATCAAATGATGCATTCCATGTTGTCATCACTGATTTGAGAGAAGAAGTCGTGGTTTATATTCATGGGAATCCATTTGTTTTGCGTGAGTTAGACCAGCCAGTTAATACACTCAAGCATGTTGGCATTTCTGGACCAGCTGTAAGATGGTTTTCATGCACAAGCAAAAGTATTTGGAATAGTTTCATTGCTACTTGCAAGTTAAAAGCCATATTGTTACCATGTCCTTTCTAGGTTGAACAAATGGAGAACAGATTGAAGCAGGATATTCTTGCTGAGGCATCTAGATGTGCAGGCAGAGTTTTGCTTCATCGTGAAGAGGCAAATCTCACATCTAATCAATCAGAAATTATTGGGTACTGGGAAACGGTCACAGACGGCGATGTATGGACACCTGCTGAAGTGTATGCTAATCTTAAGAACCTCGGTTACAATATAGATTACAAACGAATTCCATTGACACGAGAGAGGGAAGCGATTCCAGCCGATGTTGATGCTATTCAGAGGCGCGTGCAAAAGTAGGTGTCCATTCCTTTTCTCTATCTTTCTAGGGTGCCCTCATTTCTGCTACGTTGCAGTAAGTGTTGTAATTATGAAAATACCAAGAGGCACTTGATGCTGCTCAGCAGAGTTTCCATTTGGCTATGTAGAAGTCCTGTTCAAGAACGCATCTAAACAGCCTCCAGTTTTTTTTAATAGAAAACCATGCTCTATGCTTCTAGGCTTCTGTGCCTGAGTTTCATGTTTATTGGAGAGCAACCTAATAAAGAATTTGAGGCATACTGAAATAACAAACTTCCAATGCTCTCATCACCTGAGATTAGCACTTGATCTTGATTTATTCTGTATTGTATTGGATAGTTTCTAGTTTTTTCCAAAATCATAGGACAGATTCTAGTTTTTCATTCACATTTAACAATGCTTAGTGTTAATAGAGATTTTCAATACATTTCAATGCAAATTTGACAATGTTATTCTCCATGTTCTTTCTGTGCAGGGATGATGCAAACACTAACTATTTATTCATATCCCATACTGGATACGGTGGGGTTGCATATGCAATGGCAATATCTTGCTTGATTTTTCAGGCCAAGGACGAGTTATTGAGACGATCAGCCTCTTCTTCTAAAGAACCATCTAATCCTGACCTTTTTCATTTAGTTCCAAAACGCTTTGATGATGCTGATGAAATATATAAACAAGGAGATTACCGTGATGTTTTGAGCTTGACGAGAGTATTGGCAAATGGCCCTGCCAGTAAGGCACTAGTCGATAAAGTAATCGAGAGGTATATATAAGCATACAGCCATGTTTTATATATAGCTTTTATCATGTTGACTTGTATTAATTCCCCACTTACAGATGTCAAGTTGCGGGGAATCTCCACCAGGACATTGTTTTCTACAAGCAACAGCTAAAATCAGATTGCTCTACTGCTGAGGGTTACAGAAATCATAATCTGGACATGGCCATCAAAGTTCTGAGGTAAATGTTCCAGACAACAAATCATAGCTCCAAATTTGGTAGACATAACAATGATAACAATCTTGCACCAAGAGCCATATGAAACTCTCATTTATCAGCATCATAAAAAAGCAAAGCATTTGAAAACTGTACATTACGTGGATCTTGCAGGAGGTACTGCTTCCTTATAGCATTCCGATCGTATCTGTTCAGCTCCGTTGCATTGCATGGTAGCACAAATGCTGGAGAGAGACTTTTTAGTGAGTGGATGCAAGCTAGGCCCGAGCTTTCTCATATATGCAATAACCTGAAGCTAGAGTGAGCATCTTTCTCCAGAAGATGAATGAGCGGATGGAGCTGAAGGAAGCTGAAGATTCTCTGTGGTACTATCTGTATATATACTAAAGTGTATATGATTACTTCTGTTTATAACAATAACAAGACATGCCTTGGAACATCATATGTACTGCTATTTGGGAGCTCAATCATGTGCTTTGTATTATCGTATTCCAGCCCATCCACTTCAGCTCTGATGTAGGTTGGTTGGCCTGTGTACTATCAGTAATAAGAAGAATCTGTCCTTTTTGTTTCAGTTTATACACCCGGGAATTGTCAGTTTTTAGACCACCTAGATTTTTCTGCCAAACATTTCAGGTATCTACATGGATCATTTGAGCCGATTTTAGAATATATTTCAAACACATTCTTCATCAACACTAACAACGTGTTGTTATCTGCACCAGCAACCAAGTTTACCGAGCACCACGTGTACAGAGAAGTCAAATGTACACATTGTAAGCACAGATTGTGCCCAGGTAGAGCACATTGCACTGGTGAAGCTGTTTTCATCAAACGAATCTCTTTTCTCTTTTCCTACTGTTATGTGTTCCTCGAAGGCTTTAATAAGCAAACAAATGTCAGAAGCTCCAAAGTGCATTGCATTGGAAAATTTTCATGAATCCAAAATGTACCAGCAGTGCATCAAACGATTATGCTTACCTGATTCCATCTTACTACAGCATTTTGTATTTGCACAGAAGAATATTCTAAGAAAGTTGAAACACGCTCCAAGAAAGTCGTGCACAATGCGTACCGGAATGATATGATTAGTGATAGGATACAAAATATGGAATGCTATTTACACATTCTAAAGAAGTCAGATTGTATTTGCATAACACATACAAAATCGAATCCTACCGGTAGTCCATAGTACAACTGTGGCCTTCCAAACATACCTATGTTGACAACATGGAAGAAAATCTCAAAACTCTTTTCATTGTCAATGTGATTAAAACATGTATCACCGAGCAAAGCTGTTTCCGATTTTCTTGCGTTACGTGTCATTCTTTGGTGCCATAAAGTGTTACAGAACGTGGCCAAGTTTCTCCATATACGTCAGGCTTCAAATATTGCCTATCCCAGGACCAAGGGACGTCTGCAAAGCAAATAAAATGAATTCTTCATATTTGAAAAGCACCACAATCTCATTTACATAAATGTATAAGGGGTCATATCTTAAGGCTTCCTGCCCATGAGGCAGTTGCCATCCTAAAAGGGAATTTTTTATTAGGTTGATTATAACTAATAGTCCTATATATACAAATTCCATGAACAACACAAACAAGAAAGATTCCTAAGATCACACAGGAAATGCTCATTGCTGAGATTATTAGCGTTGTACACATAGTTTACTCAATTTATGTGAATTGAAAGATTGAAAGCATGATTTGCTCAATGAAGACGATAAATGCTCCTCAGACATAAATATTAAAAACATAGGCAATATTAGTACCTTCTGGACCATAATTCTTAGGGGGGATCCTGTAAGGCACAGGAAAGAATACTCTAGTGCAGTTTATCTGTTCAATCTTGGCTGCATCAGAACATGTCGTGGAAAACTGCATTGTTTGTCCATCCTTGATGCTTAGTGTTTCTTTCTTTTGCACATGTACCTGTGAAGAAACCATCCCAACATCATTAGAGACGCTCTTTATCACCACACACTGAACAAATCAATTGAATGTTGCAAGGGACAAATAGATATATAAACTTTACTTAGAAGGATAGATCATTATCGACATGTGTCATCCTATGCAGTTGAAAACCATGACTAGATGAACTGCATACCCTTTGACAATGTGCAGCATTAGTAGAAAGTGAAGAATTTCAACTTACATTCCTATTTGTGCACGAAAAATTTGTTCTGGCACTTTGCAATGATGGCAGGAACAACACTCCTAACTGTATGATATTAAAAGAAAATAGTTAGAAATTGCAATACAAAATCCTACACATTCACATAGCAGTAACCATGTGTATGTAGTGAAAACTCAACGTTCATGGTAAAACACAATTTATGCGCCAAAGAAAGGTTGCATAGAGTAAAGTCCTTATGAAGGCGACATAATGTTGAAAGAGAGGTGGATTCCACTAAATTGTTTTCAAACATGAGATTCAAATATTCAATTATTCATGAGACAGTGCTCAAGAAGAGAATCACAGTACATACCTAATGTTTTTTACTTCGAAATCAAGATTATTTTCTATGAAAGAAATTCCACTGCATCCTATATCTAGAATGCCAAATATAGCTAGTTTCAATTTTCAATTTTCAAACATATAGAAGTCTATTTGGATTTACATATCAATGAGTGATCAGATCAATGCTATGAAACACGATTAACAGGTGCAAAAAGGTAAACCTGCATGAGAGCATATATACTATAAATTGAGATAAATAGAAGATGTAAACCCATCATTGTTAAGATAAAGGAAAAGAATTAACTTCGTAAGACCGAATCATAAGCTGAGACCCATTCTTTTGCAAAGCTCCCCAAGCTGCCTTACTTAAATTTGCTGAAGTCAAAAGGAACCACCTGCATTAGCACGAATTCCCCTACATCTATAAGGCTATCACTAATAAAAGATGCAACTTATTCAAAAGGTCGCATGCTTACGCAATATCTTGCCCACAATATCGTAAGTATGACTTGAAGTGTGGCATTGCTCGACTGGAGAAAATATAAGGTACAACTTCAAGAAGTCACTTATTATGGGTGGAATCTGATAACAGGATATAGACACTTTACCCTCTCCCAGAATGATCTGCCTGCCATTTTCCCCAGTATTTCTTAAGAAAATCTTTCTCTACATTTTTAGAAGGACTTGGAATTGCATTTCCGGCTGCATAACCCTATAGATATCAAGACAGCAGGTGACAGCCAATGAGAAAGAGAAAAATCAAAATCAAGCCACTTGTTTTAAATACTCTTCCAGGTAATTTTGCTTCCCCAAATAGAAAATTTGCTGATCCAAGAAACCTTTGTTTTACCTCAATTGAGCATCTCACATCTTCAACAGTTGGCCATAATACATGGAATTTTCCTAGTCCTAGTGGTTGATTCTGTGGAGTCCTTCCAGCAGATGTAGAAGTAGTAAACTCGCTTAACCACTTCTCATCCAATGAGCCAAGAGATGAAAACTGTACATGAAAAAGTTCTCTGATATATCTGAGTCATAAAACTATAAGTGGAAATAGAGAGCATCTAACAAATGAAGAAACCAGTTTAATACCTGATAAATGAGAAAAGAGTTTTTGAATTCTTCCTCAAATTTATTCTCGTCAAGTATAGACCGAAGTTTCATATGACCCCACTTCTTAAGTCTATGACTTTGATGATATCCAGGCACCGATGCAATTAGACGCACCTGATTCACCAAAGATATTGACCTTGTTAAATCTCCTATATTTTTTAATTATTTACACTCATGATTAAAGAAGAAAATAAATTTATGCCTATGATATAAGATACTAGAATTCCTTAAGGCATCTAAAGGTTTCTTGGTTGATTGATTATTCTTCTTTTGGATGCCTTTTAGGGCAAGAGGTGTCTCCATGATTTCAATTTGGAGTAGATCAGTTTTAAGCTTGTGTTTTGAGGCAAAATGCTGCCATGCATCTAGGGTACATCTACACCCAAATCCCATCATAGCATATGCATTGTCAATATGCCTAATTACCAGCCATTCTCATGATGGCCACTTCCCAGAAATGCACAGAACAGAGTCCTACATCTCATAGGAAAAGTGAAAAGAAAATATGATTAGAGTTTGGCATTATGTGCTCCAATCTCTACATAAAGGCAGTAAGCAACTTCTTCGAACTGCTACTTCTCCAGAGGTAAAGAAAGACATAACTGTGATTTTAATCTTAGGCATATGGTGTGGTTGATATAGTTGACAATTATCAATAAGTATCCAATTCTTATAGCATATAGACCTACCAATGATCACATTTCAAGTTCCAGGATCATTCAAAAATGACATTAAATGAAATGTTAAGTTGAAGTCTTCAAATGGCTAAAGGCAAATATGAGCTATCCATCTGATTTTTAAACATTTGGTAAAATAAAGCGAAATATTAAAGTAGGTGGTCTCTCTGTGTGATCACGGTTAAATGATATGTAGTACAAGAGATGAGAAATACAAATGTAGATATAAATGCATATAAATGTAGAAATAGCTCAGCCCATGAATACTTTCATAAAATGGTGCAGCATACATTCACATCTGAAAAAAAGATGCTCAATCTCCAGGAAGTACTTCTATGAGTTCTCTACGCAAGCTATGCCATTCATTCTATTTTATATAAAATGCGCCAAATCTGCATCTCAGTCACCCAAAATCTCTCCATGGTCTACAGATTGTACTTTCTCTGAAACACTTGAAAATGTGTTTTCTTGTTCAATCTTATAGATCATTTTGGCCTCTAAACGATGTTAATATAACTTTCTTCCTTCCTTTCTGAGGCCTCTTGGCATGCATGGCTTTACAGAGATGTCTTGATATTTCCTTTTGTTTAATCCAGGTTGGTGTACAATTCTTCGCAGAAACTCCTAAAGTCTATGAATCTCCAGTAAGCTCAGGCCTGTATTCATAAACATGTATCATCCAGGAGAATGGTTCAATCTTTCATTAAGATGCAGCTTGATAATTAGGAAACACTACCACTCCCAACTTCTCTTACTCGTTAGGAAACATTATTGGCCACTGAGAGATACATAAGTACTTCAGAGCTGTTATGAGTGGTACAATCTAGGAATATCATGTATTATGATGAAGGACTGATAAGGTTGAAGGTCTGGCTTTATAGATTTCTAGTAAGCTCACAAGCAAAAGAAAAGCAAATGATGGAGCAACCAACCAACATTATATCCTCAGTGGATGCTAACAAGCATCAACCGCGCTGTCCTCTGCACCTGGAGTGATTGCATTCCAAACATTTCCTTCAAATCTCACTCATTTGTAGATGAGAGTTTCAGCATTTCTTACAGTGCATGAGAATGCTATTGCTTTTTATACTTTCTATAATGCATCAAACTTTTCAGTAGTTCTGCTGCAATTGATCAGGAAGTGGTCATTATTAGCCTGTGAACTTCTAGGTTATGGTCCATGCCCAATGAATGTGAAAACAATCACAAATTCATAATGGCTATGCCATATTAGTATTAGTCCTTACTGGGTTATTCGACCTTGCATTACAGCTAAAATTTTTGCCAATAAGTAGGTTATCAATATACAAACTTTTGGTTTACGGTGACATATCTGTTCCATAGCAATGGTTATGAGAAATAACAGAAGAATTATTATCAGACACTAGAATAATACAAGGAATCACAAGAATAGATATACCGTTGCTGAGCTGTAATCAAAATTTCGAAAGAACTGTGCATTGATCTGGGTTCTTTTACGCCTCTGAAGATCAACCATACACCCATTCCACTGCAAATGTAGATTATGTCATACAATAATTTTCCACTGGAAAAGACTCAGACGGAGTTCCAACCTGTAAAGCTTGCAAGTAGTCAATCAAGTCCTCTTCAAATGGTGATGTACCTTTACCTACTTCTTCCTTATATGGAAAGTCTTGCATCCACAAGCCTTGAGTTTTGTTATTCCAGTCCACATAAATAAGATTCGCAGTATGAATAATGATTCGAATTCCTGTTTGGTAAACAAGCAGCATTGCCTTCGAATGGTGAGTACCATATGATATTGGAAGCGGTGGCTTATGCAACAGCCATTGTGGGGGCTTCCCTACCTAAACATATGATAAAGTTCAAAATTCAACAATCTTTAATATGGAAAAGATATAGAAACTTAAGAAATGTGTCATGCCATGACGGATTGACAGGGAGGCATTTTTTAATGTATAACAAACCTTTAACATTTCTAGGGAACCCCCACTTTCACCATGTATAATCACCACGTTGGGAATATTCTGGAGAACTGGGCAAGCTGCAATAACATGGCACAAAAAATGTGAATATAAGCAGACGGAAGATATCTTTGAGGCATAAGGGCTCCATTGTTTCTGAAAATCTTGTTTCAAGCTTCGGTTGGCCATATTCAGGTATTCCAAAATATTATTTATTCAGAATTCCTGCTATAAGGCGTACTTGTAACCTTACGATTGATCTGAGGAATTCCTTTGGCACTTGGCTCAGTTTCCATCGTTACAGACACCACCAACACCGTTCATAAAGTGATAGGAAGCCAGTAGAAGAAATTTTAGTACTTTTTGTAGGCATTATGAAGCTTCTGCACCATTGAGTGGAGAACAGAAAAGTTGGACATCTTCTTACAAACAGGGAAAGTTCTCTATGTGCATAGGAGGGAGAATAGGATCGAGAAAGTAACCTAAGCTTATTCTGATGCCAATTGAAGAAAAGGTAAGGATGTTAGGTTAACTATGACGCAATTCGATCAAGAACAAGGTTAGAAGAAAAACAACTAGATTAGAACTAATGAGATGGCAGCTACGAAGATGTAGCGCAGTTTGCGTAGCCAATATTTCAAAGTAGCTAGAATTCTAACAATCAAATAAATGTATCCACACTAGTATAAAATAAATATGTATACACCGAACCATATTCATCAACTGTGATATTTCTATGTTAACAAATGGATTTATGGAACCAATACATATGACAATTTGGTTTGCTCATCAAACGCTTAGAATGTTAAATCTGATCAACTGTGAGAAAAGCTATTATTTCAACATATACATTAATGGACATTATGAGAAAATATAATTAACTCATGGACATTATTTCAACATTATATTACTTTAAATCCAATTGAGTGCAAGTCTAATTACGAATATTTAAACAACAGTTTGGAGTCTAATACGAGTATTTAAACCTGAAATATGACCTTTTCTATTCATATTGCCGAAGATCAACACATTAGCCCTCATAAAATCGGAACCAAACACACAATTACAAAATAGAAATGTGATATGTTGTGGATACCAGACAGCAACCATTCGATATCTATCATGTAGTTCGACAGCATTGCAAATTCGATATTACCCTGTCATAAATTTGAACGCCCATAGTTATAATGACCATTCTATTTGTAACAGAAATAATGGGAAATCTGTATGAAAATGATGTTTTATGATATTATATTATTTTCAGGACCCAAATCAAATCAATCTTTGTAGATAGCAAATTCCCAAACCCATAAAGCCAAGCGCCTAAATATGTGCTATGCATTTAATAAGCACAGGCCTTACACAGTAAAGACCAGAGGGGAAGAAACATAGTGGAACAAAATAAGATAAGAAAATGCATACCTCGATGACATCTTGAATGCCAACACAGCCTGCATTTGCCCAATTCTGCAAACCCTTCACTTTCAGAAGCTGAAAGGTGCTTGGATTACAGCCTTGAGTAGGTCCGTTCAATTTTGATTCACTATATGAGCATGATATTGGATCGTTATTTTGCCAACTTGACCTAGAACGTGACACGTGGTCATAAGAATTTTGAGCATTTCCATCCTCCATCTCCTGCATGTAAATGCGATTGCCCAAAATCCATAAAGAGAAAATATGTTATACATTAAACAAGCATATTTTCCTAGTTTACCTGCAATGCCCTGGCCAAAGTTTCATCTGCCAGTTCTTGTCTCTTCCTTTTAAGAGAAAACCCGTCTTCCTCTGAAGAAATCCCAGAGACCAAGTTCTTACCTGAATATCCAGTTAATTTAAATGGATATTTTCCTGGAAGAATCTCTAGAACATCCCCAATGTGTATGACCCTCTTCTCTTGAGGCTTGATCTCTCGCCTTTCACTTTTTGTTCTCAATACAATTGGATTCTGCCCTTCCTGCAAATGGATACATTCGCGATTTATAGATTTATGCAGAATTCGTCTATTTAAAGAGGATTCAACTAAAGCATTAACTAACGTGCCCATGTGCTAAATGGAAACGTTTACAAAAATGACATTCTTGATGCTAAATATAAAGAAGTTATTCAACAAAAGTTTTAGAAACAAACATCTATAGGTAGTCACCACTAACAAGATGTGGATTCAGCAATAAAGTATTGTTATTCCATGATAATATCTTGTTGGAACTCCCTTTGATTAGAATATCCTTTCACTGAGGAATCACCTCAACATTCATCTTGACATGATTTTGTCAAATACGCTCTTCCATGCTAGAACATGGCACGCATTTTCCAACCTCGCTTAGATCTATGAGGAATATGAGGTGATGTATTACCACCTTATGGTGGACTTTGAAGTACAGGTTTCTAAAACAAGCACCATTGAGGAATGTGTGTTATAAGGATATGATGCTTTCTTAAACTAGATTTAAGCTACATGCCTTCATGCATGCATAGTGGCAATACCATATATTGTTGAAGATGGAATGTGTGAACACATTCAAATGCTATTAAAAAATATTTAACACGTATTCTCTGGAAGCGTGACATAACGCATCTCAAATATCCTGATGGACTGTATACAAATAATGGTTCCATATGGTGAGATTGTCGAGAGCCATCTGCAATCCACGTGTATCTTCCCATGGGAAGATTATAACAGGATCCTCAAAAATCAAGAAGCAACCGCTTATCACATTGTAGTGAAACTGGACTTGCAAGAAGAAATAACGTTAAGGAGATTGACTATAATTTTTATTTGGAAGAAAGTTAGAAATATTTACCACAGTGAGTTGAAAAGTTCCATCCTTAGATGCATGGATACTGATATGCTTGCGACTAACATGTTTACTGATGACCATTAAATTGCTTCGCCCGATTGAATTAAATCCCTCAAAAAGGGGTATGTTCCCTTCAGTGGAGCTTACCCCATCAATCTCTTCCAGGGGAACCAAGAGACCAAGTTGTTGCTGCAAACAAAATGAGGTCCATGTATCAGTTTGAAAGTTTAATGGAGCTCTTAATTCTGTGGTAGATATGGAACGGTGCAGAAGGAAGGGATCAAATATTCTTCGGGTTAGATAGCAATCTCCCAACAAGCTCCAATCTTTACGTATTCAGGGCCAAGTTAAGATTGTAACCTCTCGATAACATTCTTTAAACCAGTTCAAAATTTCAATTCACCGTCACAAACCAAACTTCAAGCACAGAAAAAGGATCGCCTTTTTAAACAAACATCATCTAAAGCACATTTTACAAGCAGAACAATCGAGGTCACGACCTAATTGAGGTATCTCATGGGCAACTTCTACTGGACCTTCTGACTCCATCAATGGAGATTTCATGATGATATGTGTGATCTCAAATCTCCCATAAACACGTTCATAACTGACCGCCTCCACCCACCCAGTGACAATTTCAGGTTCTCCCACTAAAAAGCCTCCGGACCAAGAATTCAAAGAGAATGCTCTCCTTTACTTTGCTTTGTTTTACATACACGCGCACACAAAATATGCCCATTTTCCATTGTTCTGAAATTCGAGATCGTCAGATGCGGTGAGGAAACAATTCAAGGATTCTGAATCGCTTACAAGTACACGAACAGAGAGCGAAACACCCAAAATTTTTCCCATTTACAGAAACACAGGGTTACCTGCAAGGGTTCCATGGATCTACGAGGGAGGGAAAACAAGTACGAATGAACGATGAAGGCAAAATGACTACACTTTCAGCAATTCCCCAAAATGCCCATTCCTTCACTTTGGGCAAAAGACTCTAAAATTAAGGCATGAGTATTTAGGGTTTAGGGTTTAGGGTTTAGGGTTTAGGGTTTAGGGTTTGAGGTCTAGGGTTTGGAGTTCAAGGTTCAGGGTTTGAGGTCTAGGGTTTAGGGTTTGAGGTCTAGGGTTTAGGGTTTAGGGTTTGAGGTCTAGGGTTTGGAGTTCAAGGTTTAGGGTTTGAGGTCTAGGGTTTGGGGTTCAGGGTTTAGGGTTTGGGGTTCAAGGCTCGGGGTTCAAGGTTTAGGATTTTAGGGCTTAGGGTTTAGGGTTTAGGTTGTAGCATCCTTGAAATCAACGACATCATATTGTTTGCTCGAAGATCTCGTAAAGAGAATGCCAATCTTGAGGTCAACTGCATTGTTGCCGTGGGACTAAGAGAAAAAGAGTGGATTATTGGTTTGGAACCAAACAGATGCGCTCCCGATTCCAGGCAAACCATGTGCTCTGCTGCGCCTTGCTTCTAGGATTTACGCGTTGAGAATTTGAGAGGAAGAGAATGCGAAGAGAGCTCCGCGAACTGGGATCGGCTTTCAGATCAGCTGACTCTGCCTTTTGATTGGCTTCTACAGATCGTGAAGCGAGCCGTGGCCTGCATGTGGACATGCATACACATACACACATAGTCAAGCACACGCACATGCACATACATACACACACACCAACGCATACATGCATGCACATGGACGCACACACACGTACATCCATGCACACATACATGCACGCGTGCAAACATACATACATACACACATACACACATAGCCGAGCGCACATACACACACACACAGACACCCCCCAACGCATACATGGATTCACAAGGACACATACGCACACGCGCATGCACGCATACATACATGCACACCCACACATATAAATATACATGCACACACACATACACGCACATACACACATGCCTACATCACATCATTTCACATGACACACACATACACACACATACATGCATGCCTACATCACATCATTTCACATGACACACATGCACGCACACATGCATGCCTACATCACATCATTCCACATGACACACACGTACACACACATACATACATGCCTACATCACATCATTTCACGCGACACACACATACACACACATACATGCATGCCTACATCACATCATTTCACATGACACACATGCACGCACACATGCATGCCTACATCACATCATTCCACATGACACACACGTACACACACATACATACATGCCTACATCACATCATTTCACGCGACACACACATACACACACATACATACATGCATACATCACATCATTTCACGCGACACACACATACACACACATACATACATGCCTACATCACATCATTTCACACGACACACACATACACACACATACATACATGCCTAGATCGCAGTCGCCATCGCCATCGCCGTCCCCGTCGCCATCGCCGTCTCCTTCGCCATCGCCATCGCCGTCTCCTGCGCCATCGCCATCGCCATCGCCGTCTCCTTCGCCATCGCCATCGCCGTCTCCTTCGCCATCGCCATCGCCATCGCCGTCTCCTTCGACATCGCCATCGCCGTCTCCTTCGCCATCGCCATCGCCGTCTCCTTCGCCATCGCCATCGCCGTCGCCATCGCCATGGCCGACTCCGCCTCTCCTGTT
>JBBBWG010032175.1:21957-42280 GCA_037176905.1 Azolla pinnata | reverse complement strand
GGTGGAGCTGTAGCGAATGCATGCGACGCGCTGCTTGCTCGAAAAAGATCAGTCGGACGATGGGACCTGAACGAGGAGAGTGTAGCCCTTGTATCTTCCGATGAACTCGACAAGCTTAATGGAGCTCATTTCAGGACGCAGCTACCGGCTTCTGTGCCTTTTATTAGATCAGTGATGCGGTCGGTGGAGCTGTAGCGAATGCATGCGACGCGCTGCTTGCTCGAAAAAGATCAGTCGGACGATGGGACCTGAACGAGGATTTGTTTTTTTCTCCTGAATCAGACGACGATGGAACCAGAACGAGGATTTGTTTTTTTCTCCTGAATCAGACGACGGGAACCAGAAAGAGGATATCGAGCCAGAGCCCAACGGCCGGGAACTATTCCGTGACAAACACACTTCTTCGTTGACTTCTCATCTCTTCTTTCATTATTAGCTTGACCATGTTCTATCTGTATTTTTTGTCTAATGTAGAAGAAGAAGAAGATGAAGTAGATGAAGAAGTAGAAGAAGAAGAAGAAGTAGATAAAGAAGAAGAAGAAGAAGAAGATGAAGAAGAAGTAGATGAAGAAGAAGAAGAAGAAGAAGAAGAACAACAACAACAACAAAGAGACCAGAGTTTTCTCTGTCGCGACTTGCACTTCTTCCTGCTCTCTCTTCTGGTCATGGCGGCACCGACGACCCCGGCTCTTGGCGCCCGCCGCCTCTTCATCGATGGCGACTGGCGGGAGCCTGTCCTTAAAGGCCTCCTCCCTGTCATCAACCCTTCCACCGAAGAATCCATAGGTGCGTTCCACCCTTCCTTCTTCGCCCTCTTCCTCTTTCCCCGTGTCCCGCGAGGTAGTGGACGACGGCTGCAGGCCGCTGCTCTCTGCTGGAGCTCTCCATGGCTGCTGGATTGGAAGGAAAGGAATGGAATGGAATGGAATGGAAAGGAAAGGAAAGGAAAGGAAATGGCGGAGGAGGGGGAAGCGTGAGAGAGAGGAAGCTCAGCAGGGCAGTGCTCAACGCCCATCTCCTTCTCCTTCTCTTTCCTCTTTGCGTAGCTCAACACATTATGATTGGGAAACTGGATAAATTTCTTTTTCACACTCCGTTTCGTTTCCTCTCTTCCGATCGACGACACTGCGCTTTTACACGTTTCCAGCATCATAGATAGACCCCTAGATCTGCTCGAAATGCAGATGGAGCAAATTGGGACGAGACCCATTACATGTCTCTTGGATTTACTAAAGTATCCAGGCTCAGGATTGCTCGAAGTCTTCAGATCTGTTGGACTTCAAAGTTTCGAGTTTGAAATTAAAATGTTTGAAGGAGGTGAATGCTTGCGGAGATTTTCATCTCTTGAATCACTTTATCTTCACGGGAAACGTGATTAGTTCAAATCAAGCAAATCTAGCTCTCTTGATCATATCGGTATTAATCGATGAAATACCCCTCGATAGAAACCTGTATATTAAGATAGAATACAAATGTTTCTATGAAATTGGCACGAATTATTTACAGCGTTCCATCACGCCATTTTTAGGCACAATACCTGCAGCGACGGCCGAAGATATAGACATCGCTGTAAATGCAGCCCGTGCAGCATTCCATCGAAACAAAGGGCAAGACTGGGCTCGAGCATCTGGGAAATATAGGGCCAAATTTCTGCGAGCTATTGCAGCAAAGGTATCATGCGTTTTGTCAAATACAGGGTACAACCATTAATGTTCAGGGTTACAATTGTTGCATGATGGTCATGCCCTAAAATGGGTTGCTCGTTAGTTCTGCTGAATGCCATCACAACACTCTCGTAATGCGTAAAGCTGATGACCCCACATGGGTGCTCGATTTGATTCGTTTGGTTCTGTTGAAACTCAGGTCGTTGAGAGGAAGGATGAGCTAGCCAGACTTGAGGCCATGGACTGTGGAAAACCATTGGATGAGGCAGCTTGGGATATGGTAAACTCATCTATATTTTGTGTTATTTTGTGGAGATCACCATTATAAATGGTTGAATGACCTGTAGAAACAATGAAGGTAATATGATCGTGCTTCCAAACAAATATAAAACTTTTGGATTTGGCAGATATAGAATTGGTCACTTCGAAATTCGAATCATCTTAACAAAATTGAAGCGAATGACATGTACACCCAATTTTATTTTGCAGGATGATGTTAGCGGGTGTTTTGAGTATTATGCCGACCTTGCAGAGGCATTAGACGAGAAACAGTATAGTCCTGTAGCACTTCCAATGGCAACATTTAAAACACACGTCCTTAAAGAGCCCATTGGAGTTGTGGGGTTAATCACTCCTTGGTAGGCATTTTCTCAGTCGTAATGATAGAATCGGATTTCCCAAATGATTTATGTCATGCCATTATCTTGCAGGAACTATCCGTTACTGATGGCTGCGTGGAAAGTTGCCCCTGCTCTTGCAGCAGGATGTACTGCTGTGCTTAAGCCCTCAGAACTGGCTTCAGTGTAATAGACTAATACCCTCTTGTTCTTATTTCCGTGCTTTAGAACCATGGTGATGGAAGTGTATAAGGATGCAGAACATGCCTTGAGCTTGCATCAATATGCAAGGAAGTGGGTCTTCCTGCAGGAGTACTGAACATAGTAACTGGATTAGGACAACTGGCAGGTGCACCATTGGCAGCACACCCTGGTCTTGATAAGGTTCTTGATAATGAAATGCTAGTGTTCTAAAGATTTTCATTTTACTTCATTCTTATCGGGCCTAGAGGCTAGGACAAGTAAAAATAGGTTTAGTACATTTTGTGAACTGCAAACATATGATGCATGTTGGGTTTGTTTTGCATGTCAGATAGCTTTTACGGGGAGTTCAATGACAGGGCGGTCTATTATGACAGCAGCTGCTGAGAAAACAAAGGTAATGTTTTCATCTATGCTATGTAAGATTTCGAACTGTGCTTCTTTACAGCTGGTCAGGACCAGCGGATTCGTTGATTAGGAAAGCCTCTGATTGCAGGAGCTCTGCGTCTTGTATTTTGGGAAATGTTATATAATTACAAGTATCTATTATGCATCTGATGTCATATTTGTGCTGTTACTTTCGGTGCAGTGCACTTCCCTAGTTTTCGGTATCGATTTATGTTCTCTATTGGACTTGAAATGTACCATAGGTCAGAAACTTCATCTCGTGGTATTATGCACATTCATATTAATCCATAGGGTTTCCTTACGTGTTCTGACCGAATTGTACAGAGCCCTCCACCATAGAACCTCCGCATGAGATTCTTTGTGTACGACTGTTATGAATTTCAACAGCTATAGAGTTAAAGTTGTATTGCACAATCCCTAGCATGGAAGTTCTCTCCAGCTTGTTCCATGGACATTCATCGACTCCTAATGGGATGTTCTTGCTCGAATTTTGTCCACCAGTCTCAGTAACTATGTGGGATTCATAACTGAAAAGCAAGTTCAGTTCGCGTTAACTTATGTTCCTTGTGCGCAGCCTGTTACATTGGAGCTAGGAGGAAAGAGTCCCATCGTTGTTTTTGATGATGTTGACCTGGTCAAAGGTATTGTTATCTTATTGTGTTTCGAATCATATCTCCATTACTCTCACTCACCGCATGGGCATGATTAGCTGTGGAGTGGGTTATGTTCGGATGCTTCTGGACGAATGGGCAAATATGTAGTGCAACATCCCGGCTTCTAGTTCAGGTATTGTGAAAACATTGTCTACAATTCTCGGCTCCATTCATTTCAAAGCTTGCACTTGGGGAATTGGGGTTGCAAAGACTGATTATTGCACAGGAAAATATTGCGAGTGGCTTTATCGATGCACTTGTAAATTGGGCGAAAACAATAAAGATATCCGATCCTCTGGAGAAAGATTGTAGACTGGGTCCGATAGTTAGTGAAGGACAGGTAGTTGATGAGAAACACATCTGTCCACTGCTCCTAATTATCTGTTTGGATTGATGGGTTTATTATAATGCTAAGAAAGCTTTCATCTGTTTTTCAGTATAAGAAGATTCTTAAGTTCATCTCACATGCTCAAAGTCAAGGTGCGACAGTGCTTTGTGGAGGTGGTCGTCCAGATGTAGGATTGTTTTTTTTCCTGTACAGTTCTAAACAGTATTCAGCACAATTTCCCTGCATCGAGTCTGATGTTGTGTTTTACAGCATTTGAAGAAAGGCTATTTTATTGCACCTACCATCCTTGGAAATGTGGATCCGAGCATGCAGATATGGAGAGAGGAAGTATTCGGTCCTGTTTTAGTGGTTGCGACTTTCAAAACTGAAGAAGAAGCAGTTGAGCTTGCAAATGACTCCTCGTACGTGTGGTGTTTTTGCAGCTAAATTAAAATCTGTCTATGGGTGGGCATATGTGAATAAATGCATATGTATACTAATTATTTAATTTTAGTCATGCTGGATGATTTGCATTCGCTAAATCGCAGAAATGTTCCAAACGTTTTCCAAATCCCTTTGGATCAATCATGATACAGCCAGCAATTACACCTGTCATGAATCAATTCTGGCAAATAATCCAGCAGCTCTGCGGAGGCAAAAAGAAAGGGAAATATCATCTATCTGCCAGATTTCACGTGCACTCCTGTTGTGTTTTATGTATAGGTATGGACTAGCAGGTGCTGTTCTGTCCAAGGATGAGGAGCGGTGTAAGCGTGTGTCAGAGGTCTGGGTTCAGTTATTCTTCAATGTAGGGTTGCCATGAATGATTAATTTTGTTCGTAGAATCTCATTTTCCTAGTTTACACCTTTCGATTGGCAGGCCTTGCAAGCAGGCATAGTTTGGATAAACTGTTCTCAGCCTACCTTTTGTCAAGCACCATGGGGAGGAACCAAGCGAAGCGGATTCGGCCGGGAATTGGGCGAATGGTACTCATTAAACATCATCTAAGAAAACACTCTATATGCAAATGCCTCACATCTAACACCAGAGTTATTGATACAGGGGTTTGGAGAACTACTTGAGTGTCAAGCAAGTTACCAAATACATATCAGATGACCAATGGAACTGGTACCCATCACCGGCCAAACTCTGATGAGCAAGCGGGACTGTAATCGTGCATTCGTTGAATCTTCTGGATCAGCCGGTTCAAATACTAGTTTTGGGTGTTGAAGGGCGTCTGTTTAGCTTTGGTGGCAGGAGTCCGTCTTTGCATCCATTTTTATGGGATGGAGCTAGTACCCATCACTGGTCTAAACCATAAGCTTGGCTTTCATAATGAAAACTGCACTATGATTTGAGGTTTTAATAATGAATAATGTAAATTTGCTGTATCAAGATGCGAGAACGGATACTAGGCTAAGCATTTTGGCATCAGTATTAAAATCATCAGGCAATAAGAGTGAGTATTGATGGCAAATGTTTTTCTTACATATACATGTTACAAACAGTCATAACTGCCTCAGCCTGCTGGCATATAATGTTCCAACTTCATCCTTCATCTGTATGTCATCATCTTTACGAAATTGGAACAAGAACTATTGGTTCATTCCAGTACACAGGATCGAATCTTGCATCATTGTATTTTGGACATTATCCGCTACGCATGCATGCCCCTTCATGTTTACAGCAGCCCCTTCATGTTTACAGATTGATGGTTGTGTTTTGCCAAACCTGCATTTTTGAGCACAAGGAGGGCAACATGTCCTATCATGGCATATGTCAAAGCATCCAGATCAACTCTTTCCATGCTCATCAAAATTAGGCCGCAAAGCATCTTAGAGACCTTTGAACTTCAGCATATCTCATATGGAGATCAATTGCGTCCAAAGTCTATGTCAGTTCACATCAATCAGACATGCACCGTTTTCTCAGGGCCCAACTCCGGATGATGTCCTTGCCTGCCAGGTTTTTAATCTGGTTTGTGAAGCAAGTTCTACAACATGGAAGATAGATGATTAAGACTTGTAGAGACGATGAATGCAATCTGTCAAGGGCCTTTTATTCGAATCTACCCAGGATAGCCTTTAGGTTGGAGAGTAACATTTGCATTTTTCTAGATGGTCATTAGTGCAAATGACTTGGGGATCCATGGAATAAACATTTGCCATTTGCTTGTTCAATTCTGCCATGATGCTTGCCAACCAGCCTCCCTCTAATTGGTTTAATGCGTGTCATGTCATGAAGTGCAAACTGCAAACTGCTACTAATCACTAATACAAGACTCAGGTAATGATTTTCAGAGGCATTCACCCCAACAAAAATCGCACTACAAGGTCCATTGCAATGTCACGCCCCCAGTCCCAGGATTTCCCTCGTAAACCATCACCTGCCTAGCATCCAGATCAATAAGAACTGTGCAAATCGTATACAAATTCGGACCTGTAAAAGGTTTTTACACAATAAAAAAATGCATGTTTAGATCGCATAAAAATGATGGTGTGATCTCCCTGATTACTCTATAATGTCTCATAGAGTAACAAAAAAGCATTTGAACTAAATGCTGTACATGTTTTAAGGAGGGCAATTTACCTTGCATATAAATGGGAAAATCGGTATCTTCTTGATCAGCTAATAATTCTAATATCTCCTGCTTCGTATGCTTCCCAAGTTTGGTCGCTCTTTCTTCTCTGCGACGAGAACTTTCATCTTCAACCTTCATTTTTTTTAATCAAGAAAATGGGAATCTCATTTTAGATCAAAGCTGAGAAGCGTGGCAAACATGACTGCATGTACATCTCATACATAAATGAAGCATTGATTAAGCAAATAGTGTATAGGTCCTCTCACCTGACGGACTTTAAGATGCACATACATATTCGCATGAAAAAAAGGCTTGGCTCCGATTTCCGAAACTGAAAATCGGCCATTAGAAGCAGTTTCCACGTTCACGATCTTGCGCTGGTTCATGTCAAAAATATTGTAGCTATGGCCCACAGATAAGTCATCTACTTGCACACTCTGCATGATGAAAGGAACCATCAGCCAAGTTCTCTGTTAATCTCACAGTTACCAAGAACTCATTAAAGAATGAAAACATATGATAGATGTAGCAGTTTCAAAAAACCTGAATAGCAATATCAAGAGATGTTGCTTCTAAGAGGTCACGGGAGACAAAGTTTCTCCCAATTCCGCCAGCAACAATCTCTGAAGGCCTCGGTGGAACTGCATTCAGTGTGAACCCCTGCATAAAATTGAGAGCCTCAACTTCGTATTGAATCATATGGACTTGAATTCTTTCCTTTAAAATGACCTTAAACTTTCTTCAATATTTCCATGAAAAACTTGAGTTTTTTAAAAAGAAAGAATGAATCAATGACATATAAACGTTTTCGATCCTGATCTGGCCCGTGAGACAAATACTACAATAAGGGGATGTGTACCCAGTTATCCAAAGTATAAAAGAAAAAGTCCGGAGGCTAAAGATTCAAAAGGAAACGGAAATAATGTATCAAGACATGATAATGGCTGAGATATGCTACAATGATGTGAGCCTTGGCAAGCTGTATTATATATTAATCATGTATGAGCTATATCACTCCCCACAGTTCTTCATTTCCCAAAGGACCTTCACTAGATATCATAATAAACTAAGTTTCTACTGTACCACACCGTGAGTGTTGAAACCAAATGCACAACTGGGAAGCTCCCCAGCGTAGGTGTATGCTGTAAAACTTGCTCCTTCAGGAAGGCATGCCTGTACCAAAAAACTGCCGCCAAGCACAAAATGAAGTTAGAAACATTTCCAGAATGTCATATATTGCCACAGACTTATAAGCTTTCTGTATCAGAACCAACCGACAGAAAAAAGAATGTTGGGAAAATTACACATGATTTTTCACAGCAACATTCGCATCTTCATTGTGCCCTACCACGGCTATGGAGTCACAAACCAATACATCCGAACACTCCTCTGCTGTCGGAACCAGATATGACTGGTTATTTGGTACGAACGGAATCACCTCTTTACGAAAATTTAGAAGCAGCAACTACAAAGGTAAGTTTATCTTTGATATTTAGCACTTCACAGGGAGGCAGACAGAGAGAGATACGTAAACATATAAACATCCATTCCTCACAACAGTTTATTGTCTGATGTGCACGTCAATATCTAAGAAAAATTCATAAAGACCCCTGAGTTCTTCTTTCATTCCTAGACGCCCCTAAGTTCATATGGTTACGGAAAATCCCGTCCCCAGCAATTACTTTGTTTTGGTCTTCTTTTTCCTCTCTCTTCTCTTTTAAGGGATGAAGGAGCATCCTGAGAAAATAACAAAAAGACAGGTGCCCTCAAAGTCTCAGGGTATCTCAGAATTCCAGCTTTAGCTGCGATGTTTTGGACCATGAGATCTCACCATTTCTGCTTACAACTCGAGGTTTTGGGCAGACATTGCTCATATCTAGAGCGCCAGGTAAATTAAGGAAACAAAAAGCAAGTGATAGAAGAGTAACCTCCAGCAAAGAAACCTCACTACCATCAGCCATACCCTCGAGCTCTTTCCAATATCTTGGGTATCTTTTCCTGTAAAAGGAAAATCCCATTTTGTTAAACATAAGCTCAGTTCAATGGGACAAAGAGATAAATTAGAGATAAATTTGAAGTAAGCAATAAGATTGAAGTACAAGAAACCTTGCCAAAATACACAAACAGATCCCATAGAAATGCCACATTATTGTATAGGCTCATTACCTCCTTTTCCTAAGGCATAACACTAGAGGAGGTTATAACTCAAAAAAAAAAATCAGAAAGATTTGCTAGAGAAATATAGAGAGTCCAAATATAAGCAATAACCATTGCCTCAAAGAAAAAACAGGAAACAGGCAGAAGGAAGTAAAAAGAAGCATCGGGGAGGTGAAAGAAGACTTACTGATTAGAGTCGGAGAGGGATTGAATGAGTAGCCTTCCTTCTTCAGAGGTGGCAAAGGGCAACAGCTTGGAGTGAAGGAGAGGGTCCTTCGATATCCTGCTCTTGATGAGGGGAGCAAACCGCTTCCCTATTTGTGAACCCATGGTGTAAGGGTTAGACGCATCCACACTGATGCAGGGAAGCATAGCAGTGGCTTCGTTCCTTGTCTCCTTTGGGGGGAATCAGAGTTCTGCAGGAGAACAGGGGATGCCCTGGCATGGAAGATAAGAAGGATATAACAACTATGTCTGGCGATGCCCCTGCAATTTGTGAAATCTCTAAACATACCCCTCCATAGTTGCAGAATTCTGACCTATTTTGAAAGCTTTTGTGGCTTTGATAAAACACCGATAGAGCAGTTGGGTGGATCTCAATCCTCTACCAAGGCATTCATTTTCTGCATAAACCTCAGACATGAATGCACTACGGAGCTACAGCTTTGCCCTTGAAAACGTGCGAATGCAAAGCGATGAAGGTGAACACGTATATAGCTTCATCACCATGACCTTCATTTGAGTTTCCAGCCATGGTGTGATAAGCCGGAGGCATATGAACCCAGATAATTTATCTCAACAACTTGCATAACTTGATAGTTTTGCAAAGACTGCCCTAAATTCAATGACAGTGATTCGCAATACCCAATAGAACAGATTGTGTAGTTACCAGCTCACATAGGAACGCAGTGTAAACTCGAAAGAAAAACTTTACACCAGATCCCACAAAACTTCTATATTGAATGTCAAACTTCCATGCACAAATGGAATACATCCGAGGTATAAAAAACATGAATTTTCTGTGTTATAAACTTAAATGCAACTGATATATATACTGCATTGGACCCAGAAAACGGTCAATAATATTAGTTCCCATTCTCCCTATATTACATGCTGGGTGGGAACTAGACCTTCATGTTGTGCAAGTGTGAACGTAACATCACCATTAACCTGCACCCTCACCTATCAACAAGAAGATGCCAATGGAACACAAAACAAGAAAGACGTTAAGTGTAGCATTTATATTTCCAAAATCCATGATACAATATGGGTTTCAAAGCTCATGATCTAGTTGAAGTAACTGTTCTTCAAGCGTATTTCTACATGCATGCATATTGCTACGAAGATTGCAAGCTTTATACAAATGATCAAATAGACCCACGAGCACGTCAAATGAGAGAAACAAATAGCTCACCCTCTTCTCAGCATTTCAGCAATCTTCAAATGCCCACATGTCTTTGCAACATCAGCAGCTGTTTTCCCATCCTTATCTTTCAAATTGCAATCTGCACCCCCTTTTACAAGCTCTTCACATATAGATTCATGTCCCCAGCCTGCGAATTAAAAATGAACCATACTTTTTCAAGGTGCTAACAAAGCCATCAGATTTCTACAGTCAGAATTCAGAAGCTCGTGCATAAAACAAAAGAGAAATAAAATGCTACAGCTGCATGACTTATAACAGAGTCTTAATGCTCCTTTAGCTGAGCCTGGTGTATCAGTGAACTGCAAGAAGAGAGAACAAATATGTGCTAATTTCATAAAACGGATTAGTAAAAGCTTTACTAATATTGGCAGATGAGTAACAAGTGGTATATGAGTGGAACTGAAATTACTGCATCGTAAAGACCTACCTTCATTGTTGATAGGCATTAGAAACAAGGAATGTGCCTCCAATGCCATGAAGGAACAGATTATATATAACATGCAGCATGCGTTGCATTAACAAGAATACCGTGTACATGGCTTCACATTGCATTTCATCTAGGTTCCTTATATTCCGTGATCATTGACTAGATGAGTGCCTCCTTGGGTTATAATTTACGTAGATCACTTGTAGTTATGCAAAGCTTAGAATAGAAGATGATTAGGTATTGCATCACATGTATGCCAACACAGTGTCTATGCATATACTTACATATGTTTGTGAAGGCAGATTTGATATGATGTGGATACCAGTTTACAAGATATTTGGTTTACTTTCTTGCTTATCTGTGGTCTCTTGATTGCATCATTTATGGCAACAATTGTTAAAACAGCAATACAAGATAACTAAATAATGCAATGATCCATCACACCGGCAGAAACATGAAGGGCACTGCGGTGATCGTTTCTTGTGCTCGCATCTGCACCTGCTTCGTGCATAAGAACCTTCACAACATCTAGCTGGCCTCTGCTTGCAGCCCAATAGAGAGGAGTAGAACCATTAACATCCTTTGCTTCAACATCGACACCATTCTATCAAAAAGGGAAGTGAATATAAGTTTCAGTGCAGCCAAAAATAGAAGTTAGATAGAACATCAAAATACAACCCCCCCTCCCCCCCAAACTCTTTTTCAGAAAACCCTTTCTATCAAAAGGCCACCAAAATAATACTGGGTTTCAAAATTTTGCTACTACAGATAAGTATTTTTGCAAGATTGGAGATTCCTGGAATATTCTCGTACTAGTATCAAACTCGTGGATCAAAAAAGGTTGGAAAAAATAAATTTACCTTAAGTAACCAATGGACAGCTGGAACATGACCACCACTAGCTGCATAGTGGAGAGGAACACAATTACACGCATCTCGAACACTAAGATCTGTGCCAGCCTTCCACAGTAGATCCATGCATTGCACGTGTCCTCCTGCAGCTGCCTCGTGTATTGGAAAACTACCTTTGTTATCTTGAATTGAAGGATCACATCCAGTAGACAGCAGAAGTTGTACAACTTGCCCATGCCCATTCAAAGCTGATGTGTGCAAACTGTTTGAATATTAGAATACTCACCCTGAAGTATTTCTAATGCATGACCTTTACTGAAAAGGTCAAGATAGTGATTATAAATGCGAATCTTGGACCAACTCCCAGAACATTCCTAGATGCATTATCGACAGAGATAGTAAAGATGGTGTAAATTTGTCTAACCAGAACAACTTTTGATGGATCAGGTTTTGAAGGATTGGAATTGTTGCACTATTACAAGAAAAGCACTCAGTATTGCATAAACTGTGTAATTCATTCACCTGGTTCTACCATTTTTCGTTCTTTTAAATATATCAGCACCATTACACAAAAGAACTTGAACAGTTGGAACGGATCCTATTCGAGCAGCCAAATCAAGTGGTCTCTCCCCTTTACGATCGCCCTCGTTAAAATCTACACCTCTGCACAAAGAACGACTGGCTTTGAAAGGGCTTTTGCTCTGTCAAATATCCTCAAATCTAGTAAAGTTCATCCCCACTTTGCTATCAAGAGTTCAACTATTGATTTGTGGCCCCCAGCTGCAGCATAATGGATAGGTGTAAAACCATTTGTTTTGTGAGCAGAAACTAAAGCTCCATGCTCTAGTAGTACTTCAGCACATTGCTTATGGCCATGAGCACATGCCTGGTCAAAACATTTGCATTGTCATTGAGTAACCAATGGGAAATGAAAACTTCAGCAGCATTCAAAATATCCAAACCTCATGCAACGGTGTTTTCCCCTTCCTATCTCGTAAATTTGGATCTGTGCCAATCTAAAATCAACAAGAACATCTTGTGGAAGGTTGCTGTGGACAAATTAAAACTTTGTCGCTTGACAAATAAATCACATACTATTAAACTCATGCCATCCAGAAAGATCCCATGAACTCATGTATTGGATCTTGAAGATTGGAATGGAGCGTGACATATGTACGGAGTTTGTGTATGTAGACATGTTTGTATGCACACGTGTGTATGTATGTATACGCACAATTAATACTTAAGAGAGATCTTGAGAAAAACAGATAAGTCATATGCGGCTACACATTATGCACTAGCATAGTGTGCGCCTGTGTAATCTTTCTGGTTCTTTGGTCCTTTTGCAATAATTTATAGTCATCAACTCCTTTGAGGAATTCATATCATTCTTACTGACCTGTAATAATTGAGTGACCTTGTTGAGATTGCCATCACGTGCAGCACTACACATATAATCAGAGAAAATTCTCACTGAAAACCGCAAACTTTTTAAAATGCACTGTATCTAGTTTATGTGATTTTTTTTTCTTTTCTATCCATGACCTTATATTTCGTTCTTGCATCATGTTCACTTTTGACCAAGACATCATCATATTGTATGGCTGTTTATGGTAGTTTTGAAATAACTGAAGAAGATCCGAAACCCGTATTCTTGAATAATTATGGACTACAACAAAGGTGAACAATAACAATAATAGAGATTTTATTTGTCCTTTAGCCAAATCTAGACAAGAATATGCAGGACTGACTGAGAATTAGACAGACTTTCTTTGCCTTCGATCATTAAACAACTTTAAGGTCATAACAACGATGAATTTTTCGATCTTCTAGACTATAAATTGCTTAGCACACGCAGCATCAACTTAAGAAAAAAGATATTTTGACTAGAGAAATTTTTAGACCTTACATTCCTTTTAGTGTGGCTTTTAAAGTGTAGAAAAAAAAAACTGCAATATTGGGCAACCTTACATATAGTTACGTGCATGCCATGGCCATGTTATGTACAACGTAGGTGTCTATGTTACAGTATATGCAAATCAACCATACACTGCTATGAGCACGGTTAATCGTAAAGTCAATGGTTTTGGTGATGCATTGGAAGTATATGGAAGAACACACAGCGATAAAATATATGGAATTTGCAATCAATTTCAGAAAGAAACTTCCCATGGTTGTACACATCACATGAGAAGTGCAAGACCAGGGAAAATGAAGATTAAAGAAAAACCAAATCGACGTCAAGTTAGCCAGCCCTTTTAATTCTCTTGGATAAGGTCAACGAAAAGATAGGATAAGCGTATAGTTCTTTTCTTCCATGGAAACACAACAAACAGCTCATTTCATCGTTTCTTAACTGATTTCATGGCCGTATCTATGCAACTCTATGCACAATACTCTGTTTTTAGGCAAGATTACGGACAGACATAAATATATCTTCCTGATTGAAAACTCGAGTTCACACAAAAAAAAAACAGACGGATAGGGAAACATCTCATTTTCTTTCGGTTCATGGCGAAGATGTTTGTCCGGAATGCGCTAAGAAAACGGGGTGAAAAGAAGAGGAGATGCAAAAGGAACTCACCTGTGGAGGGGGCTTCCGCCATCGCCGTGAGCCATGAAGGTCGTCTCTGCTGAACAACTGTACAAATGGATGCGTTTTCACAAATTGCATCCATACCCCTCCTCCAATGTTTCTAGAATCTGCACAAGTGATGTTCTTCCTGTTGTAAGTGAATGTTCTCGTTGATCCTCACTTCACTTGCCCTTCGATCTGGCCTTTGCCTTCTGTATGCTATTATTATCGAACTTCGGTATGTCCATAATCGTGGGATTTTCTCGTGATATAGTCGCATCGACAGATCAATATAGTGCTCCGCTTTTTTCAGCATGCGATGTCGGTTTCTGTGTTATATATATCGCCCTCGTCACAGATCTTCTCGTGCATCTTCTTTTGCGTGCCCGCCTGTTGCTGTCGATGATGCTTTCCGGATCGACGAAAGCCCAGGTAGCCTCGCAGTCGATGATGTTCTTCGTCCATGCACCAACATCTATTCAATGAGCATATATGTTAGCCCTTCAGAAAAGCCTTGGAGCATGTGTGTCTGGCTCAAATACCACACGACCCCAGGGATTTCTCTACGAAGGGACTCTCTCTCTCTCTCTCTCTCTCTCTCTATATATATATATATATAAAACCCTCGTTTCGTTCATCATCGTGCGCTCGGAAAACGGATGCGGGAGCCGATGGTTTTTCTGACCGACTCAAGCTGATGCATCATGCGAAGGAAGATCTCCTGATCTCAAGCTTCTCGATGCTTCTGTCTTGGTAGAAGACTTAGTGGGGGGTATTTCGGGAGATTCAAGCGAAAGGGTATTTCAGCAATTTGGGAAAGTACGGCCCTGGTAGGGTTTTCAGAGACGGAGATACAGAGCGGCAGAGCGACAGCGCCATAGCCAGAGCTCGACAGCGACAGCGACAGCGACAGCGCCGGAGACGAAGAGAAGGAACAGGAGAGAAGGAACAGGCGGAGGAGGCGGAGGAGGAGGAGGAGATGGTGGAATGGTGGTGGGGCGTTGCTGCTGCAGCGCTGCCAGTCGCTGCAGCTCAGCAGCTATGGCGGAAGAGTCGGACCTCCTCCTCTTCTTCCCCCTCCTCCTCGTCCTCCGCCGCTTTGTCCTCACCATCATCGTCGTCGTCGTCGCCGTCGTCGTCGCCGTCGTCATTTCTGTCGTCTTCATCCCCGCCCTCGCCCTCGCCCTCGTCCTCCCCCTCCTCCCCCTCCTCCTCCACCCAATCCTCGCTGCCGTCGGACCAGAAGAGCGGCATGGATGACGGCGGCGGCATCAACAACGTCTTCTTCTGCGAGCGCGTGTGTACCTCGAAGCGGATGCTGAACAAGGTCGGCGCCTTTGCCAAGGATCCGAACCCCTCCAACACCTGCGTCACCGTCTGCGGGGCCTCGCAGCTCGATGCCTGCTCCGATGCTTGCGCCCGCTCCGTCTGCTCCAACCAGCACCATATCCCCAATTGGAACGATGTCTGCCTCCGCCGCTGCCAGAACCAATGCCTCCATCTCCAGTCCTCTGCATCGTAAGGCCCCCCATCTCCGAAGAAGTTCAAAGGACAAACAAGCTAGCAGTGGAACAATGGAAACAACAAATAAGAACTGGTCGGTTACTCTCTCCCTCTCCCTCTCCCTCATTCACCTGATTGCGAGACCCCTTTCGTAGAAAGATCTTAGAAAACATCGAGAGCATGCTACTCACTTCCACATGTAACGTGTGAAAATGGTCTAATTTTTTGGCATCCTAGTGCCATATTTCACCTGCCTCTCTCAATCGAATATCGTAAATTTTATCTTTGAGATTGTGCTATCTGCGTCACATTCAACATGTTTAAAGTATTAGGTTTTTTGGTCTCAAAAAGACATATTTGGCCTGTTCTCGTTGGGTCATTTTTAACATCCTCGACTCGATTGAGACATTCCATTAATAAAGATCTTGAACATAAAAATTTTCTACTCACTTTGCTGTTTGAAACATTTGTTATTCAAGTCTCATTGGATCATATTTGACCGACCTCACTCAATTCGGGACATTACATCACTAAAAAGTTCTTGAGCAGAGAGTGTGCTTGTCATTTCTACATGTAACGTGGGAAAGCATAATTGTCTTATGGTTCACATCGTCATATTTGACCTCCCTCACGTAATTCTGACATTCCAATAGTGAATAATAAGCTCTTGAACATCGAGAGCCCACTACTCGCTTCCACGTGTGACATGTTGAAAATTGATCTTTTGGTCTTCGAGAGCCCACGATTCACTTCCACAGTGACATGTTAGAAATTAATCTTTTGGTCTCGTAGGGTCATGTTTGGCCACTGAATACGATAATGTAATCTATCTATCTATCTATCTGATTTGTGAGAATTACAGTGGCTTGTCAGGTGGGTTTGAGAGTCTTGGTGCCATCATTGAAATCTCCACACGAGAAGGGTAAATACATATGCAAGTACGTTGTTCTCATATGGAGAGTTTCTTACAGCCAGTGTTCCTTCTCAATACGGCATATATATGATTTATGTGCATCTGGTTCCATAGGTCAGAAACCTGGCCTACTTATGAACGACCTCAAGGGGTTTTCTTTTACATTCTGCCTAACCCGTTTTTTTCCCATACTTAGATGGTGCCATAAATCTTGTCTCCTATTGGATTTTTCTCGTTCATAGTCATTGTGCCAAGAATTCTATTACTGTCCTGCTCCCCCATGCTTAGGTTCTACCCTGATTTTTGGTTGCATGTTTACTAGCAGAGTTTTGTATTTGTTGTACTTTCTTCATCTATGTGGTTTTCTTGATTGTTTCTTTTTAGCTATATCCATTGCTGGAGTATGATTCCTTTCCATACTCAGGGTTGAATTTCGCAGTTAAATCTCCCATGTCTAGGGTCCTGCTGTCTTTCCCATGCAGAGTTATCTGTTTTCTTTTTCCATACAGAGAGATTTTGTTTTCTCCGCATGTGCACAGCTTGTTGTTTCCGCACATCCAGGGCTTTGTTGTGCTTCCCCCAGTATATTTGATTTTGTTGCTTTCACTGTATGTAGGGTTTCTTTCATCTCTCATCAATGTGAGAAGTGTACAAGAGCTCTTTTCATGCTATGAAATAAAAAAATGCAGAATTTTATGCTTTTCTTTGTCTTGTCTGGTATGGCTACTTTCTTTATCTAGAAAGATCTCAGTTTTGCTGGCATATGACATCCCGAGAATTCGTCATTGTTAGAACGAATGCATCAGATGGTGCCTGTATTCCTTAGGAAGATATGCTAGTGTACTTTTAGGATCCCAATTTAAATGCTCTGCATAGATGCGCACTCATAATCGTGGCACTTTTTTTCTCCTTTCTTTTGGTTATGGTTTCATGCTTTGCTCAATTTGTTCATAACTTCTGTCATGGGCATTGTTTTAGTTGCCCATTCTTTCCGTGCACAGGGTCAATTGGTTAATCTCCTTGTGGCTATACATTTCCTGCACTACTAGGCTGACAGATGGATGGTTGTGTAATTGTAGCTACATATTTTTCGTTCATTAAATATGGTAGTTTAAAGTATACTTGTTAGGCTACAGGAAAAATTCTCTTCAATCAAGTTCATGATTTACCGTTATCAGAAATTTATCATCATTTTCTTTGCTATGTGAATTTGTGCAGGAGTGTGGTCGGCCTAGAATGTCTCTTGAATCAAGTTCATGGTGAACCATTATAAGTGTTGTTCTCTGAAGTGGGAAATAAACAACTTGAGACTATCAATGGAGTATTGAATGTTGATAGTCGTCCAGTACAATTTCTTCTAAAGGCAGAGTGCATTAGTATTGATCAGCATTATAGAAACCGAAAATCTCAGTGTAAAGTTTATGACACATTGTAGGCTTAGTATCAATGACGAAATTATCAAAGTGCATTTATTTTCTCATGAATTTTTGGTTCAAAGCTTATGTATGTCCTGTTACTACTTGTTTGTCTAGATGAAAGTCATAGGATATTAAAATTCCAGCTTGGCATGAAAATCTTGTTTTTAAGTTTTCTGATCAACATCAAATGAATGCGCCAACCATACACCTGAAGAATAAAGCAATGTGCATACAGCCCACATTGAACCAGCAGTATGTCATGAATGTTTGGAAGCGACATGAGTTGGGCCATGGTCTTTATGTGGAAGCTAGCACATGTGATCTTTGCACATGCCAATCAATTGTTCATTGCTTATGAAAGTCAGACATAGGCAACTGCTCTGATGCTCTTTTTCATCCACGTGTTATGAAAGGGTCTAGACAGATTGTATGATAGACTGAGTTATATCGCTTTGTGTTACAGTCTTCGAGTTGTTTTCATAGACTTAGCATTCTTGAAGAGAAAGTAATATGTGTTTCATTCCTCGTGTGTAGTTTGTGCAAATATTCTTTTATTTTAATTGTAGGCTTTCGGATGATGTTACCTTGGGCAAAGTTTAAAAATTCTAGGAGATGCATTAGGTGGCATTGTTTTTCAGAGTGTTTTGTAGACTTGGCTCTTCTAACATGGTTGGTTAAATTGCATCGCTTCACTTTTCCGACCATTTTTATGATGCCGACATGCATTGTGGCATTGTTGGAATAAAGTGGAAATTGTGAGAGCGTCAACAATGTCATTGCTGTGCGAAATTTGAAACCCTTATGTGCTTCAATATGTTTCATCTTTTACATAAGATTGCTCTTCCCTTCAATGATCCCCTTCAATATTTGCTGGATTACTCTCAGGAAAATACTTTATGATGCAGCTGATTGAAAACCCGGCTACATTTGGCGTGTGTTCAGTAGATGGGAATGCAGAGTATGGTGACTGATACATGAGTTGCAGGTCTCAATTGGATGACTTTATGACTCGACCTATTCGTGGCTCCCTTTTTCTGATGAATTGTATAGTGTGCTGCATTCATGGGCATGGGATCCAGACCTTCCAAGAGCTTCTCAGTATGAAATTTCTTTCAGGTCGAAACCCTTAACCTTTTCCGCCAAGATGCAGACAAAACCTTGCTTTGAACAAGCCAAAATATTACTTCAACTTTGGTGAAGGGGGTTAATTAGACCCCCGGTCATGTCGGAATGTGGAGATCTTTTTTATAGGCTGAGTTTGGCATGCTTACTTGAAATAAGAACATTTGCCTCTCCCCAATGTAGTTGCTTATTTCAGAGCGAATGTACATGTTATCCATCCATCATAGCACTTCATCCTTAGCTAAGCAAAAGAGTCACATGCTTGTGTGTATATCTTGAAGAAGAAAGCGAGTGCTACCGCGTTGTAGAATGCAAAGCGTGTGTTTGACGGGGATGATTGGCATGGCGTGTTATTGTACCGAGGGCATTCTTTTGAGTTTGAGGCAAGAGAAAGCTGATAGACATTGGATAGATGGATGAGGGAGCGGACTCGATGCTATGGGCTGTTGAAACTTGAGCTGGGAGAAGCCCTGACTTGAATGATAGAAAAATAGATAGACAGATAGACAGATCGACGATAAACAAACGGATATGTACGTCAAATGTAGCAGTAAATAACCATGCGCCGATCTTTGTGGCGCTCGAATGAATGTTCTCGAACCACCCCCAATTGCCCATCTTCCGCTAGAATTCCCGCATGGTCTTCCTAACATGTGCCTTGTGATAGTGTTGCAGAAAGCAAGGAGCAAAGGGAGCTTCTGACGTTGATAAGGATAACTGGTACTAATGCTTGGTTCCTTGCCCGCCTGTTACGGCCCATGGCTTATTATACCCACAACTAACAGACCACGAAGGGAGTTCTTGCTGTAGTTGACTTCTAAAAAAATCTTCTTGGTCAATCAGTGCAGGTGAATCCATGCTAGAAAGACGGAATCAGGCTTGACGACATCTGAGATTTGTGTCGAGTGATTGTTGGTAATGTCTTTCCAGCTGACTATTTCACAGACTGAACATAAAGAAGCCATTAGTAGTAGTATTCGTACGGGATGGTCTGGTAGAGAGCTAGAACCTCTGTCTAGCTCTCTCCTCTCTTCTGACTTGCATATGTCCGAATTCAGGCTCTTAATCACTTTTCATGACGTCAAATTAATATCCCTAAACAACTCCTCTAGCACAAGATATATAACTTGTAGCTAGCTTAACAACACGATCTTCTTTGGTTTTTTTTCTATTTTTTTCAATTTTTTCTACGGAGGTGAGGTCTGTGTCTCCCCAATCCCTGCACAGGGAATGTAGATGCGAGTGTGTGTGTGGATCTGAAACGAGGAGATCAAGAGAAAGAAAGAATGCAGATGTTCAGTTTCTCATGTAGAAAAGCGCTTTCCAGTTTTCCCAGACATTCCTGGAATTCAACAAAGGTGTCGGACGATTCCAGATGGCAAAAGCCAACCTATGCACATCCATCCATGCATCCATGCATCCATGCATCCATGCCATCGCATACATACATATGCCGCACTTATATATATATATGCACA
>JBBBWG010032175.1:6961-15593 GCA_037176905.1 Azolla pinnata | reverse complement strand
GGTATCTCTCCCTCTCCCCCCCCCCCCCCCCCCCGCTATCTCTCTCTCTCTTTCTGTCTGACATCTCCTTTGACCATTCAATTGGTTTTATGATTTGCTTTGTTTTTGTTTTCATGGAAGCAAATTCTAATACAGTTTGCAGTTTCTTTTTTTATTTCCCCATTACGTCCCATGATGTTTCCAAATTCGCTTCACGTCTTCTCAATTTTGGGCATGTGGGAAAACATATGGCACTGAGAAAAGAATGTCTTTCAGTGTCTTTTTTCCTCCCTTGTTACTCGAGCATTTTTTTGTCCTGGGTTCCTGCTGATGCTGAAGTGAGAGATCTTTGTCTTCTGCTTGCATAGGATCGAGAAGAAGGGGCGTGGTTGGGGAATGTTTCAACCCATAGGCAAGGCGCCCCAACAATGCTGATTTCTAGCATTTAACACTACCCTGGTAGGAGCAAAGTTCGAACCAATTTTAGGTAAATGCAAGTGCACATCTATCGTATATATGCGATGGAATTTAGTATGCATGCATGTATGCTGTCCAGCCTGATCGGCAATGTATTCCAATCACTGTCAACCATCTTTCCCTTCACTGCTAATGATCTTCTTTGATGGAAGTAAACGAAATATTGTTTCGTTGTGATGGTTCTGGTGGTTTTCACAGCCATCTTTGCACATATCTATCTATATCTCTTCGGCATGTCGCAACATTTTTTCGTCAAAATTGGCTCCATTCTTTTAATCTCTGCTGATGAGATTATGTAATATTTCCTATGTCTGTAAAGTCTAAATAAATTAGGGTAAAGCCTTCCATGTAAACTAAATTCCGGCCGAGCAGATGTACATTCATATTTGTAATGGATTCGCATCATTTTCTGTCGAGGCTAGTTCTCTTGTTGCAGGTTCCCTATAAATGTTATAACAAAGTCTTTGGGAAAAAGAAAGCATTCCACCATTTGGGCATCAGAATATATTTTGTGATCTTTGGAGTGCCTTGTGGGCAATGGGTTCAGGCCCATGATCGGTTGGTTGCGTACAAGAAAGCAAGTGATGGCGAATGAGTGGGGCTATGATGAATATGGTTGTGAAGCTGGTGCTGACACATGTTTGCAGAGGGCATGATGATTCCGTTAAGGTAAAGAAGGAGAAAAAGCCATAGCCACGCCGTGGATGTGCTCGACTTTCCTCTTCTCTTTCTTTCGCTTGCCTTTTCCTTTTGTCGATCATCCCTTTCCTTTTCTTGTTTTGTGTCACGGCTTGCTTGTGACTTGGTGTTGTTAAGAGTGCGAGGTCTGATCCGGGGACAGGCCCCAACTTCGTTCCATCATTATCAACGCTATCTTCCGTCTACTTTTGTGAGACAAGCCAGGAGATCGATATCGCGATCATCAAGCTTTGTATCTGGAGAAATGAGCATCTATCATTAGCTCACATGATATGCTCTTTTGTTGTTAAAATGCGATAGACCACTAACAGAATCTCAACCAGCTTATTCTGACCAAATTCAGCCTCTAATCAGCCAAACCAGCTGTGCTTTACTGACTACTTCACTCCTTAATTGATCAATCATGCTGCCTACCGGTACATGAACACTTGTCAAAAAGGGTTTATAGGATTTGTTCAACAAAAGTTGCATGTTCGAAAAAACCATTCCCAGTATGATCTGGTGAATTATTATGATGTGTTCTAACTTCTGACGCATAATCTGGTGAAATGCAATAATTCTAGCCTAAATCATATCCAACATAAGGGTATTGTGATGATACACGAATGTTTTAAAAACCACGAGGGATAATGCCTTCGTTAGGATCTTTAAACCAGAAATTTGATGGTTGCACCTTGATATCGCTGTAGCTCTCACTTTGGGATTACGATCACAATCCCATCTAACAAGAGTTGAGATGTCATTCTCACTGTGGTAGATCATTCCATTAAGCTGCCATGTTTGATTCTGTACCAGACCATTGGAAACGACAAGGGCAATCAAGTTATGCAAGAAGTAATTGGATACCTTGCCACCACAAAAACCTAAATATTTAAGTCAGATCCTTTCAATTATACTCTCAGCAAATCTTTCATTTACCACATATCATATGGAATCATTTCATAGCAACATGAAACACACCATAATGTCCTACAAAACGCATGCATATCAGTTATTCGTGTGTAACTACCTAAAACGTTGAAGAAGCGAAGTTTTTTAACTCTTATCATTCCTTTTGCAAATATCACAAGCTTGTTAGAAGGGGTGCATAGAATAGTAATTTATGTGTGACATATGCTTAAACTTTTAATACATGAATGGATCACACAAAAACAAGGCTAGCTGAGATCAGTAAATCTAGTATATATAAACACATTACTATTTATCCTATCAAACATATCATTCCAAATTAATCCAAGGGTAACTTATACTTTGACACAAACATGTATAGTAGACATTAACATATCTATGTAAAAATGTTTATACACACGTGTTCCACAGCCTGCAAAGCGGTATTGGAATGAACTTTACAACGAACCTTAGTTACATCCTATATTAGCAGGAGCTTGAGAGTAAACACTCATATAATTACCTTACACATCACGCAATTGACCTAAAGCCTGCACCATTAACATGCTGTGACTCTTTGTGTTTGATGTAGGATTAATCCATCTGTGCTATGGTAGAATGTTAAAGTGGAGTAGCTTGCATTGTCTTGTGAGAACTGACTCTTGTAAGTACTCTTCTAGCAGCAGTGTCATATATAATGGTCAACCCGCGATCTGAAATGCTCCGTAGCATTCATTCTGCTTGGTCAAGCCTGGATGTTGCTGTAAGTAAATGCTCAAGCTCGACAAATTGCCCTGATTGTTACTCTCTCTACATGCAGACAGAAAAAAACAAATAAGCAAAGCTTACTGATGATGGTGACAAGCATCATATGAATCTAGGAATAAGGGGAAAAGCAATGAGGAATCGTCACCTTAAAGCCTAGAATGTTGTTGTTGAGCCTTCCGATCACGTTGGCGATAACCATGATCTTGATGGAATCAGCATGCCAAATATGCTCGCAAGAAGAAGAATGTGGACTGAATGGTCAGCTCCAATGCCATGGACTAAGCGAATGAGGAATCGTCACTTTAAAGCCGAGAATGTTGTTGTGGAGCCTTCCGATCACGTCAATGATAACCATGATCTTGATGGAATCAGCATGCCAGATATGCTTGCAAGAAGAAGAATGTGGACTGAATGGTCAGCTCCAATGCCATGGACTTCGAACCACATCGATGACAGTTGTCAGAATCAAAGTGGTTGTCCATTCCAACTGATCGCGTCTACAGATTCCAGCTTAGGGTTTAGGATAGACTCGAATGAAAATCGATGCTGCCTGATCAAGCGAGCATGCGTGCGCATACAGTAGTACCACCATAGGTATGGCAAAGAGAGTTATTCCCTAGATCTTTTCCACATGGCAACACCCTCAATTGCGGCATCTGAATGAGATCTTTTTCACATGGAAGCACCATCAAGGGCAACATCATCCAGATGCTGCCGCTGCATACAAGAATGGAGTCATTTGACAAGAAGAAAGGTATGGAAAGCTCTCACCTCGCTGGACTTGATCATGGCGCCCATCTTCCATTGTCCTGAGAGCCACCAGGCAGGCCCAGGTGCTACAGACCCTGTCATAAGCGAGGAACAGGTCGGGATCTCCCCAGGAAGCTATCGGGAAGCTGGTTGTGCAGGATCCAATCCAGGGGAGTGTGGGAACTGAGGGATTGTTGGGTCGTGTAGAGATGTAACCAAGGCGACCCAGAGATCTCCCAGAGATCCAAGCAGCGGAAAATGGCCCGGAGGATATGGACCCATTGCTGTATCTGGCTCCAGCAGCATACTCTGTTTCAAAATCTTCTCCACAAAGAAGAGGACCTGATTAGGGTTTAGGGGTTAGTGACTGACCATGGGCTCAAATCTTCAAAGACAAGCCAATGCTGTGAAGAGAAGATGATCTGATTAGGGTTTAGGGTTTCGATCAGATCAGATCAGACGCATCCCACAGAAACCAATGTACACTCGATGAGAGGTTATCAGTTCAGATCCTTATTCAGCAAGAAATCACCTTCCGAACATTTCCCTTGCTCATTATCATTAGGTTTAGGTCTTTCCCATGGAAACACAGAACATCGTACTTCATCCTCGATACACTTCCGACAAGATTATTGTCTCCCAAAGCCTGCCTTGGATCAGCATCAAATGGATAGTTCACATGTCCGATTTGATTACAGTTTTATCAGTTACAAATCCTTACAGGATGCCTATTACATCAAGTCTGGGTTTAGGGTTTAGGGTTTCAATGCAACATTAACAAAGCAAGATATATGAATGTATGTATAAGATCATGCACGGACAATACCTTGGTTTGCTCGACTCAGAGCATGTACAGACCCACCATATACATGTAAAAATGTCACGCATACTATACACCATCATATCGATGTGCTGTTGAGATGGATTTACAATACATGGTGGTTATATAGCCGAATATGAGGAAAAACTCGGCAGGTTGAATAAGCTAATAAGCGCCCCATCTGTAATCATATAAAATTACCTTCCACAAATATCACACAATCGACCTGAAGAGTACGTCATTAACATGCTGCGACATCTCGGTCTTTGATGTGTATCCATCTGTGCTACGGTAGAACAAGTTCAGCGTCTTTGCCATGTTCAGATGGAGGAACTTGCACCGTCTTGGGAGCGCCGAGTCTTGTAAGTACTCTTCTAGCAGCAGCACCATGTGATGGTCGATCAGGGACCTGAAATGTTCGACGGCATTCTGCTTGGTCAAGCCTGGATGTTTCTGTAAGTAAATGCCCACACTCGACAATTTGCCCTGATTGCTTTCTCTCTACATGTGGACAAGAAAAAAGAAAAAAAAAGAGAAAGCTTACTAATGACAATGATGATGATGAGGAGGAGGAGGAGAGTTAAGATTTCATATGAATCTAGGGATACTGAAAGGAAAAAGCAACCTGAAAGCCTTGAATGTCGTTGTTGAGCCTCCCAATCACGTTAACAATATCCATGATCTTCTGGAAATCGGAACCCACAATGTGCTCGTCGGAGAGACACTCATCCAAGAAGAAGAGTGTGGATTGGACGATCGGCTCCAATGCGATCGAGATCTTCGCGGTGCTCATGTACTCGTCGAGGGATGGCGAATATCCAGCTTCCTTCCATTGTGCTTCGACCAGTATCGATGCTATCCACCTTACCCACTATCATTACAAATGTCATGCATGATGATAGGATGAATGCCCTGTGAGGGATACAGCATACATGTTTCCGAACAGAAACAACCAATGCTAGAAACGAGAACGGTTGGGAATGTAAAGCTCCTTACAAAATCCTTCAGATGAGAGCTTATGTCCCGCCCTTGGGCTACAGTGCCAAGTTTGCTGATCTTATCTACAGTGTTGTATAAGCCTGAGAACAGTACTTGTCCTTCCTTGCTCAGTGTTCCCATAAGCTGTGTGTCCCATCTGTGAGAGAGAGTACAGCGATTTCGAACTGTCTGTTATTTCGATATCTATAGAGAGCGTGGGTGAAGGCATCTCTCTTACGACATCTATACAAACACAAGGATTTACCTTCTTATGGCATTGGAGAACAGGACGAGCTCGTCCAATGAGCTCGCTCCGACATCAAAGTAATCGTCGATGACAGTCGTCAGAATCGAAGCAGTTGTCCACACGAACCGAGCGCACGCATGCTCCGGTCGAAACAGTATGGCCGATGCAGAGAAGAAGCATTCTATCGGCTTCTGCCGTGCAAACTTAAGGCTGTCGAATTGGCAGAGCTTACTCCACCTGCATCATCATGAATCTACGATCTACGGTAAGTTTAAACATGTATAAGCAAGCACTATCATCATCCTTCTGTCTAGTATAAGTTACCTCAATATTTCTCTTAGCTCCTTTCTGTGGTAGGATTGACACAAGTTATAATCTGCTTTGGCCAAATTAAGGAAAGCTCGATTGTTCACAAAGAACATCCTGTTCATGTTGAGGATTGATCATAAATACTGGTGTGGAATCTTAGAATCAACTAGCTACCTACTGCAAGTCAAGCTTATATAATAACATTACATGTACCTGTACAAAGTTTTCCCAATCCAAACATCATCCACACCATAATGGTTCAGATAATGCAATGTTTCAATACGTGGGAGACTCTGTGACCATGGATGCTTCAAAGCATATTCTACCTGTTGAGTAGAGGTTAATAATATCATCAATCGAGAATGTGACGAGCTTTTCCTTGAAAGAGGAATCAGAGATTATGCATACACACCTCATCTTTCAATGATTTCGTAATAACCCACTTGTCACTGATTTCATTGTTCTTGTGCTTATCAACGAGGAATGATCTGGTGAAGGCATTCATTTCTTGCAAGATCGTCTCATTAGGAAGCATAACTTGTGAGGCTCGATAGAGGTTGAAAAGGCATGTCACCGACTGGCTTGTCTGCCCCTCGAAGCAGACAAAGCTGCCATCCTTCTCAAAGTTCCGGAAGACCTCTAAACGTCAAACAGAAGATGGAAGAATCAACAAACCATGAAATAGATATTATATGCTTGAATGCTAACTTCTTAGTAAATCTTATATATCATTTTTGGTTACATGATCATATCATTGGTGTTAGTCCTCACCATCATGTGGTATGTGGATGAACTTGTAAAAAGCATGTAGTTGATGAGATCATTGTCTACTTAACCTATTCCCATTTGAACTGTAAGCGTGTCTGTTTTGTATGGATCCTACTTAGCTGGTTTCAGCTTGAACCATAAGCATATGCGCTGTATGCAAAGTGCTATATTTGATTAATTTCTCAGATATGAACCTGGAGATACGTTGTAACCATGGAGGCGTAGTAGTCGGAAGGCCATGGCAGTGTCATCTAAGTCGACGATGTTAACTTCTGTTGACCAAGAAATTCCGTCGCTTGTCCAATGCCTAGGAAACGTTGGTCAAGCATGTACATACACCGCCATCTCTCAAAGACTTGAAGACATCATAGATTGGTTTATAGAATACGAAAAAAAGCCCACGGCCAGACTGACTTGTATACGTAGTCTAGACACTCCTTGATCTCATGCTCGAAGTGCCGGTCTACTCCAAGCCTCTCTAAACGGTCAACCATCCATAAACGCTCAAACAAGTCGACCGGGTATACATTCGGAACTGCAAATAAACAGTACATACTCAGTGGTATGTTCATGTATACATTCAGCTTCGCATGGTGGCTATGTATGCACCAAAAGAGCCGTTCCTTACCTGCACCATTGCCGAACCTCTTCAATACAAAGTTAAGGTAGTTGAGGCATTTGGGATCGTGTGTGTATTTAAGGGCACAAGCAGTAGATGCTGGCGAGTTGAGAAACGATCCATTCTTCGACTGCAACTTCAGGAGCCTCGTCCAATCCACGATTCGATGAAGACCCTCCATGGAATGTAGCAGCGTGGTCGGGCGGCTGTAGATGAGCTCAAGCGGGAGTCTACAACAAGCGACCACTTCTAGTAAATCTGGAAGCCAATCGCAAGAATATACACGAGAAAATCGTCTAACCGCATGATGGATCTACGATGCTGAAATGAATTTTAACAGCACACGGACTACTTGTGAATCCATTTGATCCATTTCGACCACTCATTCTGCATATACATACATATATCCCTATTTACCTCTCCAGTTTCTTTGCCCGCTTTTTCATGACCTTCACCACCGCAGATGAGTCATAAGAGAGATCAAGGCCCAAGGCTTTGGCATCTTCGAGCAGCGCCGGGAACACGACCTCAAACCCAATGCACATATAATTATCCGCCTCGAATTGGATGAGGGGCAGATTCTTGTTCATGAACTCGACGCCTGATCGAGAGGGCATGCATGCACATACAAAACCATAAGCACAACAAAGAGAGTTATGCCCAGGATCTTTTCCACGTGGCAACACCATCAATTGCGGCATCTGAATGAGATCTTTTTCACATGGAAGCACCATCAATGGCAACATCATCCAGGTGCTGCTGCCGCTGCATACAAGAACGGAGTGATTTGACAAAGAAAGGTATGGATAGTTTCTCACCTCGCCGGACTTGATCGTGGCCCATCTTCCACGTGGTGAGAGCCACCAGGCAGGCCAAGGTGCTACAAACTCTGTCATAAGCGTGGAACAGGTCGGGATCCCCCCAGGAGCCATCGGGAAGCTGGTTGAGCAGGATCCAATGCAGGGATTGTGGGAACTGAGGGATTGTTGGGTCGTGGAGAGACGGAACCAAGGCGACCCAGGCGGTGTCGTAGGCGGAGACAGAGATCTCCCCGAGATCCAAGCAGCGGAACATGGCGCGGATGATCTGGACCCATTGCTGGATCTGGGCTCGCTCGCTCCCGTGAAGGCACAAGCTCTGCTGCAGCAACAACAGCCCACATCCTCTGCGTCAAAAATCTTCTTCTAATCTGATTAGGGTTTAGGGTTTGGGGTTTAAGGTTTTTAGGGTTTTTAGGGTTTAGGGTTTAGGGATTCATGGGCTCAAATCTTTAAAGACTAACATGACAAGCCAATGTTGGGTGAAAAGAAGATGATTTGATCAGAGGGTT